>OMKR01100517.1:0-20054 GCA_900302355.1 Cyttopsis rosea
AGAGAGAGGGAGATGGAGAGAGAGAGAGAGTGAGAGAGAGATGAGAGAGAGAGCTAGATGGAGAGAGTGTGAGAGTGAGAGAGAGAGAGATGAGAGAGATGGAGAGAGAGTGAGAGAGAGAGAGATGAGATTGAGAGAGAGAGTGAGAGATGGAGAGAGAGAGAGATGGAGAGAGAGATGGAGAGAGAGTGAGAGATGGAGAGAGAGAGATGGAGAGAGAGAGAGATGAGATTGAGAGAGAGTGAGAGGTGGAGAGAGAGAGAGAGATGGAGAGAGAGAGATGGAGAGAGAGAGATGAGATTGAGAGAGAGTGAGAGGTGGAGAGAGAGAGAGAGATGGAGAGAGAGAGATGAGATTGAGAGAGAGATGGAGATGATAGAGAGAGAGAGATGAGAGAGAGAGATGAGATGGGGAGAGAGAGAGTGAGAGATGGAGAGAGAGAGTGAGAGATAGAAAGAGAGAGATGGAGATAGAGGCTGAAAGAGAGTGAGGAGGCCTGGCTCGCTGTGGGGTGTCTGGGTGAATACATAGCGGGAAGGAGCGTTGCATCCCAGTAAACACATTTCTCAATCCACCTCTTCCCTCGCTCTCTCTTTGGGATCCTTCCTTCCCTTCGCTGGCCCTCGGTCTTAATATGCATTTTTAAATAGCCATTAGTGAAAGGCAATAATGTTTGAGCTATTGGAACAATCGTAGTAATATAGTAGTGTGTGTGTGTGTGTGTGTCAGTTTAGGCACGCATGAGGTAACGACCACGGGTTTCAAGTTGAAAAGTCACCAACTTGTCAGGAAAACGCTGACTGTTAAATATGTTAAAACCAAAGGACTCAAGCGAGCGCAGTCGACTTCAGACTCATTTCGAGTCGTATACTCGACTTGACAATCGCTTACTTTTCAGCATCTATCGCATCGATCAGGGCGAAGTAAACCGATTTCACGAATTGAAAGAATAATTTTGGCATAAGTGCCGCCGGGATAACAATGTATTGATTTTACTGGTGCACTAGAGCGATGTAAAAGGCAAATGAGCGCATCTGAGTATTAGGCCACTAAGTGCAAATAAGGCAGAAATTGGCCTGCAACCCTCTGCCACGGCGGGAATACACCTGCCGCGGTGAAGACGAGGCCTACGTTTATATTAGGCATACGAAACGGAATTCAAGGAAATGACGATTGATTTAAGCAAACTCCGACCTCCCGCATGCTCTCTCCCAAGAAATGAGTTTACGTGTGGTCTCGTAGTAACAACGAATGCAGCGACGCTGAGAACGAATCAGTCGGACACTTGCGCACGATGAGTGAAAGCCGACGCAATGACCCGTCATGTCCCACGAGGAGGCACGACGCCACGCAGAATAGTTCAAAACGTATGTTTTGGGGTCACTAGATACTACTCCTATTGACTCTCCTCCATTTTGAGCGACACAGGCAGCCGTCCCATAGAGTTCTGAGCTGCTTGTCATGGCTTTATAGCAGGAAGAGAATTGCCAGTTTGCTAGCTTTGTTAGCTAGCTCTTTAGCGAGCCAGTTAGCTCTGAAGGACCCTCAAAACGTAAACAGCTAGCTGAAAAGCACGTGTAGCGTACTCATCAGGGTGATGGGCAGTATCTAGCAATGTTTATGTATTAGGTTAGAGATGAAGTTGAAGGTGTAGGTTGGGTGCGGTCACGGTCAGGATCAGAAGAAGGCGTACAGTATATCGAGCACTCCTGCTGTCGTCGTGGGCAGAACTCTCCTTTCACCATCCCGCTGGCAGGCCCCACAAAACAAAGTTAGAACCTTTGAGTCTTGGGGACTCAAAGGTTCGAATCCCGGCTTCGAATCTGGTCAGCAGTCATTTACGGTAATTTCCAACAACATTTCCTTTAGTATTTATATGCCGCTGCATCTAGGACAGGGCAACAACATCAACATTTCCTACTTCAATTCACTGTTTGTCTTCTATGCAAATATATACATAACAACTGTAATATACGAAGCGCGCGCTTGCAAAATTGCTCATCCGCAAGCTCCTCAACACAGATACACAAAACTCTAATAGCACGACGCCTTAGACGCGCTGACCCGCGAGACCTCTCCGTACAAGCTCGCAATAGTAATTGTTACAAGGGTGCAGGCTTGACCGCGGCGTGCTAAGCGCAGCCGCTGCGCCGGTCCCTTTCCTCTCCCCGTCTCTAGAAAGAGCTTTCCAGATTTAATTGGATAGCGTGCGCTCGGCGCCGAGGTGAGAGGCTTAGCGCTGAGAGGCAGAAGGTCTAACTATGGGTTGTCAAAATTCCAGGAGGAACCCCGGCGTGCAACATTCAGGCCTGGCCTATACTTTTGCTTATAAGTTAATTATCTCAACGTGGGGTCAAAGCGATAGAATGGATGGGAGCACGGGGCATAACAATAATTAAAATCAATGGCTAATATTATTTGCGTAGGGGTATTCTACGGCGCGCGCGGTGGAAGGAAACTACGAGTCGAGGGCGATTTGACCGGTACGGTAACTAACCCTTGAAGCCGGAAACTCTTCGCCAGCCACGAGTGCTTTTATTCTGCTTCAGCCGTTACCTCGGCAGAAGCGCATGCGGCGCTACATAATTTTGTTCTCTCCCCTTATCGTCCTAAAAAAAATTGTTGAGATTATTTTTCAATTTTCCCAACCTTCCTCTCGGTGAGAACGAATTCCCCCGGCCTCATCAGCCGAAGCGGATATCACACACTCCCTTGGCCTTTGCGCAGTTTAACATTTATAGACGCGATTACGAATACTTTTGTGCGGTTTGGGTAATCGAAGTGAGAAGTATTTTCCACGTGTGTAATTACTTATCTGTTGGCCCCTGGTTTTCTCGCCGCGCCACAATCAATTACTGTGTCCTCAGAAGAAATAAATAATGAGGAACGCCCGCGGCTAAATAGATTTCGGAGAGCAAATCCGATGTTTCACCTTGGACGGAACGGAGCAAACAGCTGAAGCAAAATGGATATAAAGTAATAAGTCCCTCGTTGCGTCTTAATATGTTTGAGAACGTCGCCCCGCGCTCCCCGCAAAACGCCCTCGCCAGGACGTCGTGGAAATGGGAATCAAGGCCCGTTACGCCGGAGCAATTAAAGCACGTTCCTGTTAATATTCTATATATTAATATTTACATCCGCTGCGCTCCCCTTTATTTTTTTTATTTACTTATTTTTCCTCCAACGTATCAAACAGCTGATACGCGGCTGATTCTGAGCGAAGAGGATTAAGCGAGAAGCCTTGTTTTTTTCTGTACCTCCCAGATACAAAACAAGGAAAGATACATCAGCCAAGGAAAAGAAAAAAGAAAAAAAAAGGAGTGAAAATGTTCTGCCTTTTCGTGCCTTTTGCTTTTGGCAAAAAAAAGAAGAAAAAAAAGAAAAAAAAATAGAACACCCTTCGGCAATTTGCTATTGGAAGTGGATGAAAAGAAGCGATTGAATTTTCCGTGTGACTTTAGCCTGTAGCTCTGGCAGCTCGTGGACCCCGGCCCCATCGTTCCCTCGTTCACACCTATTTCTGCGGCGAGGTTCTGCCTATCGCGCTTTATAATAAGATGTGCATTGATTAGTAATGCCCAGATGGTAATAACCAGCCAATTAAATAGCGAGCTATAGTTTCCCTGCTGGGCGCTCGGCTGTTTAATCAGCGAACCCGATAGGAAATCAAACTGAAGGCGAAATCAATGAGTAAGAATGTAACGTTGCATCGGGGAGTCTGTGTTCAAAGCGCTAATTCCCATTTTTGATATTTATCCCATATTTATTGAGCAGGCACTTTAGAAGAGAAAGGCATTCAATGTATTTGCGTGATGCATATGCTCCTATATATGCAGGTAAACTGTAAACTGAATATGTGAATATTTGCAAAAACACCTAAGTGACATCTTGGGGTACGCTTCTCTTTTCATCCGTCCCCCCGTTTGACGAATCTCCATCACATTCCTACTGGGTTGCAGCTCACTCCGCTCGCATGGCGAAGCGCCGGCTGAAACCAAAGACCCCGGGTCATGCGGCGGCGGCCGTTACCTGAGATGATGGAGGCCAGACGGAAGGCGTCGGGGTGACGGACGGGCGCAACGGGTTCGTACGGGGAAGTTTCGTAGAACTCTCCACCTGGAAAAACAGCGAGTAACAGTTAACATTAAGAAGACCTGTCCCATCACTCAGAATTATAATAAGAATAATATAAATATGAATTATAATCCCAGGGGCCAACACTAGCTTTTGTAAGTGGTTGCCAAGTTGGCAGCCATGCATACGCTTTTGGTTTCCAAGACTGACAAAATGGTTGCCAAATTTTAATCATTTCATAATTGAGTCATATTGATCCTATGGAATTATGCCCCTTATTTCAATATTAAGAAAATAACATTAACAAAGGGGATATCAACAAATCGGAAACAACGGGCGGACAATAAGATTCCTGACAATGGCCCAAATCTGGTTGCCCGGGGCAACTGGGCAACCGTTATTGTCGAGCCCTGAATAGTAACAATAATAATAAACAGAGAGTCTGTGCACAAATTTTAAGAACCTCTGAAATGACATATTTCCACAGAACGTCATGAGTAATCCAATACATAATCCAGTCTGCACGGTCATCGGCGGCAACAAATTGTGACCGAGAAGAAGAAAAAAAAAAAACGTCTGAGCTTATTTGGTGATATGCAGAACAGATTATCCATCACAGTCAGATCGGTCCTTTCTTTTCGGTGGAGAATATTTGTTCCCGGGACGCTGTGATTTGGAAGAGTGGTTGATGGGGCTGAAACAAAAGCACCGCGTCCTCACCGCAAACACGGAATTGCTGTGAACAGTTTTGTAAGGAAAAAGGAAAAAGAAGAAAAAGAAGAAAAAAAAATCAAATTAGCACTCGCGGTGCTGACGGAGTCTCTCCCATGTGCCTGCTCCTCTGTAGGCCCTAATCCCGCATTTAAAATTCATAGCCATTCGGTGTGATTGAGACAAACCCTCCAGTGTGTAATAGCTTTGCATTCTGATCCCGACAGAAACGCACGGAGGATGTTGTGAGACAGCGCTGGAGCTAATGAGAAAAGCTGAAACCTGTTGGTGGACACGGGCGCTACCTGGACAACCAATCAGCAGATCCAATCAATATATGTATATATTTATATATGTATATACATATATGCATATATGTACCCTGATCATCTGACTTCTTTGTTGGTCTTTGGCGTAAGTTTACATATTGTGTGCAAATGCAAAAAAAAATACAGCATTTCTGCAATTTCCCACCGGGGATAAATATGCGTCTATCTACATTTCTATTTCTGTTTAATTATTAATATCTCCATATAATACGCCTCCCACGATGGTAAATTCGCACTGTATTTCCAGTTCACCCTGACAGAAAAGTCACACGATTGTGATCACGCGTCATCACATGTGATATTTCATATTCCAACACATGCGCCACCGCAGAGGATATCCATGTGAAAATCCATGTGTTTTTGGAAAAGTATGTGATGACATGTGATTAAATGTGAATCACATATAACAACCCCATGTATGGTGCCTTAAGAAGAAAAACATAAAGTGCATCAGTTGAGGCTGTGCTTATATACGTACATATGTGGTATATGTGATCCAATGCAATGCAATGCCCAACTCGACCCAATGCAATTTGTTCTGAAAACACATATTTTCCACATGCATTTCACATGTCTTTAAATGTGAAATGTCACATGTGACAACATGTAATCATGTGACCTTTCTGCGGGGGCAGTCTCACCGTCATCCATACGTGCATTCATAACAACACAAACCACTCATCTGTCCATTCTGTCAGTAATGTCAGTCGGTAATGACGCACACTATTCCGTCTTCCCTGTTTGATTGTCGGTCATTTTGTCCTTTGTATGCGTGGGACTCCAAATCTGCATACGCATGATTTTTCTTTTTTTTTCTTTTTGAAAATCTGTGCATTTTGTTTGTTCACACTGAGGTCCGCCTGGCGTCGGTCGGCCGTTCTGTCCGTCTGTCTGTCAGTCAGTGAGTCTATAATTATGTTTTTTTCAGCGAGCGGCCTCCGAATCCATGGTTCCTCCGCAACATTACTTTGATTATTCTTCACATTTTCTGTGGAGAGAAAGACCTCGGAGGCTGCAGGACCAAAAGAACATCCAGCAGGTCTAATCACAACAATTATCTCTCACTGTTGTGCTTCACAAGCCTTTCAGGAAGTCAAACATTCCACTTCCAAACTACCCCCCCATGCAGCAGGGTCTTTTTTTAGCGCCGCATGGAGCCATTGTGTAAATTGTACAGGGGAGAATATTCCAGCGGACGAGTGTAACGACTGTTCCAATACACCATCACAAGCTGTTTGTGACGCACAACTATACACCACCATCTTCTGCCTCTCCCCCGTTATTAGGGGTCCAGGGCGAAGGGTGGGAACCCTACTGGTTTTGTTCGGATTCTTAATCTCCATTATCACCAGTCAATGTGTCTGGCGCTCAGAAACCGTACAAGATTTACAAGATTTGTATCCGGGGGCAGTCCACACACGTTGTGGTCCAAGTTTGATCCACACGAACTATATCTGTAGGAGGAGTCGGTGAAAAAGGTTTTTCTGTCGCCTCCGTCAAGGTTCCAAGCGAGCTGACCAAAAGCTCACGTGAAAACACTGCAGACTACTGATTGGTCACAGAGACTCATCACTGTGTCATCATTGCGCGACACGGTGACATCGGCACAAACCCGCCATTTGTAAATAGCCAAGGTACTACAGCAGCCGCAATTTTTTTTATTCACTGGACTATTCGATTAAATGGTAACCCGCAAAACGACAAAAAAAAGAATCTACAACACCATCCATAAGAGTTTGAGTAAGTGAACATGTTATTTGTGGTTAATAGGAGGTTTCCAGTTTACGTTAGTTATTACGATCACTGTCCACAACGGGGGGAAACTCCGACCACGTCTTGGTTGCACTTTCACATAAGGGTGTAATCCATTACAGACAATTCATTTGGTTATATGTCATCTTGAATTGTAGTCAGTTATAACATTAACCTTAATCGATTTTTCAGTATTGCGAACACGGCTTGTACATCGTGTCGTCACATACGTCACACCGACTAACCTGGACCCCGTGCATTCCCGCCTGCAGCTATATTAAAAAATAAAATCTTCACCGCACGGTAAAAATGATCAAATCCTTTATATTCATTTTCATCGGGCCAAAAAGTCGTTTTTTTTTTCTTTTTTCTTTTAATTTCGCTGAACAATGAACTCCAAACAGAACACGACTTTTAATTGTACAAAGCTTGTTTACTGTTAGGAACAATGCTGAATCAGAGAATTTGCAAAATAGCATCATAATTACATGCGCCTTAGTGCATGAAAAACAATAAAAATAACAATAAAAAACTCACACAGCAGGGGGCCTTGTTTCCCCTTAAAAAAATGTTTTAAATAAATAAATAATCCCTCTCTGACAGTCACCCTGGACCCATTTATACATTCATCAAGTAATAGTAAAATTCTTCCCAGCTGTTTAGTGATAAGATGGTTTTAGCCGCAGGGCAACAACTTATCACTGTAATTAAGCCTCCGTTTGACTTCATTTGCTCTGACAGAGTGGAGCGTGACCAGCGGCGCTCGCAGACAGACGGCCAGTGTGAAAGGAACACTCTCTCTTCTCTTGAGTCTCTTGCGGTCGGAGTCGTCTCCGCCGCCACCGGGGGTTTCAGGAGCCCTCCTCACCAGGGAGGACTCCTCAGGTGGCGGAAACCGTCTCGTGGATTTTTTTCTTTACCTCGAAGGGATGTCAATTTAAATTTTTAACTCATCATCCACCTTGGGGTTTTTGTTGCATTTTAATTATCTTGAGTATTAACTTTTAGAATTAGAATACAATACATAATAAAGGAGGCATGGAACAATGCATTATGTAACAGCACATTTAGTAATTACTTGCCAAAATGTCATAAATTTGAGCTGTATTATCTAATAACACTTTTTAATAACATTTTGTTATAAGCTATTATAACATAATGCGTTATTAATTATTGCTGGGGCTACAACAAAGTGAAATCTTTCTTATTTGCTAAATATGAAGTGTGTGACACTTGATATAAACGAAGACTGTAATTTTGGCGTGTTACATTAATACATAATGCACTGAATGAGATATTACTAAAGGCAGGTGTTATTACATAATAAAGGTCAAATTAATACCATTTTGGCAAGTTATTCGAAAATGTAGATGTTACATAATGTGTCGTTACAAGGCATTTGGGTTATATCAGGTTTTCTTGGTCATCACTGTAAAAAGAGCAAAGACGAAGCATTTGGAAAAATCATTTCACCAAACTGGTTAATTCAAATCAAGACATTAAAGATGTTTCTCTTTCGTCTCAAGGGACTCAGAGAAATGTCCACAGCGATACGTTTCCACATAAGATTAACCACATATACGTGTTTCTTCACTTGTTGCTTAACAGACCACTAGTTGTAAAATCTATTCAAACTGCAGTGGATGTACAGCGAGTCCGTTTATCTAGCCAGAGAAGGGCACATAGATCACAGCCTAGGTGAGGCTTCCCCCCGCTCTGTCCATGGATGAAGGGTTAGGTAAGGTGAAAAAGTCGCTACGACAGTACATCTAGGTGGTTTATGGTGCCATGCCGGCCTGGAAAAGCTCAAACAAGCGTGAATTTCATCTTCATATTGCGCTGTTTCGAATAGAATTGAAATTGTCCATTCATCTCAATGAGGCTCTCTAGCGGGCGTGGCCGAACAGTACATCGTCCCAGCCTCTCAAATTGGCTGATTGCCCTGTTCTCATAAAGTGTAGGAATTGGTTCTATGGACCACATAACAACTCGCCAAGTTGTTTTGGGTAGTTTTAGTCATTACAATGCTGAAAATGGGTGGTATTCCCCGTAAAAGGAACCTTGGTTGATACACCGCTGACCATATTATAGCCGGTATTTCAAATCCAATTACTGTAGATTGAGACACAAAGAGAGAGACAGACCGACAGAGAGTGAGACAGAAAGTGAGACAGAGAGCGTTCCTGGCTGTGATGACAGCATCTAGGATTGGTGGTTGACTGCTACGATGCACATTCAATCACACTGTGAACCTTTCTGGCAGGAGCGAGCGCTAATGCCCACATCATGACAGTATTCACTGAGCAGAATGGCCTGTCACTCAATCTCCTCCCCGGATAGGGAGGCTGAGAACTCACTCAGCAACAATAGACCCGGTCTCCACTCCGCACGCCGGCCCTCATTTCAACCCTACGCTGTCACACTCCATACACCCTCCACGGTGAATGGGAGCCATCTCAGGGCCCCATTCAGCTGGCACTCCACGACCCCTTCACTCACACTTATAGGAAATCATTAAACAGATTTACGAGAACAAACAGCGGCCATTTTTGCATCATATTTCACTGATCCTTTTCACATTTTCGGAACGAGCGAGGAGGAACGGGGCAGGAGGAGAGGCGGCTGAGAGGCCTTATTGATCAGGTCCAGGACTTATCGACAGGTCCCTTCCCCCGATGATGAAGCGGCCGCCTCGCCAGTGCCGTTCCCGGCGAAGGAAGGGGACGAAAATCAGAGGGGACGTATTCAGCATGCAGCGCCCGCACAACCCCCCGATCCCCCCGTCATTCGGATCGGAACGCCGGAAAAAAAATATTGTGCTCATGACAGTGGATGGCCATGGTAATGGCCGGCGACTGCTATCATTGCTCATAGTAATGATGGTTTCACCTAGGAATGTGTACCTTTGTAAACGCCCCCACGGCCCCCACCCGATACGCCGCCGTGGCCCCATGAGCCTCCCCCTTCTCTCCCGCTCTCTCATTATTTGCTTCTTTCTCTCCATTCGGGAGAGATGAGTTCTCTTCTTCTTCCATCAGCAGATCAGCAGAGGGGAAGGGAAGGGGCGAAGTGTCGGCTAAAAACCCCGCAGCAGGCTGACATGGTCGTTTTCATGTATGTTCCCGCTGTATTAGTGGCCGGCTGGACGCGTTAGCATGGGATGGCTACATATTGAGATTGTGACCTTTATAAAGCTGACATTCATGAAAATGGGGAAAATAAATCACTCTGCAAAGTCGTCTTCGTTTCTTGTCATTTCACGAGGAGACGCGTGTCTTCGGCGCTAGAACGAGAGCGGAACACGTACGTACTCCCTCTCCCTCCCCAGTTAAAGTTAGTGCAGCTAATTAAAGTGCAATGAAAGGTCCACACAAAAGATCTCCGAGTACTACTTTGTGATTCAGGCTGTGTTCATCGCTGACGCTATGAAATAATGTATGTGCGGGGTGTAGAAGTTATCGTTTAAATTACCAATTCTGCTGCAAACCTGCCAGACGATATCCACAGGAGGCTCAGGGCACAATCGAAAGAGAGCCACAGCCATATATCTCTGGTTGTTTCTTTTCACGTAATTACTTCTTGTATGGATTCAAACTGCTAGTTCTAACCGCCTCGTGCCAACAGGCCCATTCACATCAAAAATCACCCATTATCCATCAAGGACCGCGGCATTGACACATTGAATTCAGCTGCCATTTTCCGTTAGAAACCACAATTAACTGGTCACCATTAGCACGTTATTACTGACAACTCAAAGAGTGTCATTGCAACACCATTTAGCTACAGTAAGATCTCCAACCAAAGAAATGGTCCAGCAGCAGCCTAGAGGAAGGCTACACCTGCATACAGTACATCATAAAGAGCCAGGATGATCCAAATGGGAATCTTTTTTCCCCAAGGCTTTGAGGGCCCGGCGGGTCAACAATTACTCCCTTCATCCATCGACAAATTTCAAAATGTAGCGATGCAATAAATAAATAAAGTGCGTTCAGAGTTTTAACGCTGCTTGTAGCCGAATGAAACATTTAGACCGGCCTGATTCTATCCCAAGTGCCTTCCTCGCTAAATTGTGTTGTATCCAGGAACATGCGCTGCACCCAGAAAGCGCGGGTCCGCCCTGTGTCGCCTCCACAGGGTTCCGCAAACAGCTCAGCATCCCTGTGGAAAACATTAAAGGTTGCATTCCCACGGTAACATCAACACCAGCATCCTTCAAAGTTAGCCATGTTAGCATGCCCTTTGGATAATGTTTATCGACTGCTGTTCTGTTCCGCAAGGCCCTGTCCACACTAATACGGGATACTTTTCTAAACCGATATCTCCCCCCCGTCCGCACGACCTTCGTTTTACAAAATATCTCCGGACACACGAGAACGCAAAAAACGCTTTTTTCACATCAATTTGGGTGACATGCGTAAATCGTCCAAATCGATCCAAAGAGAGTTTTTTTGGGCCGTCCGCGATCGATTAACTAGTGGACTCATTCTTTGATATTACGTTGGAACCAAGACGCGGCCACGGCTCTAGACACCACGCTCCAACGCAGGAAGTGATGCTGTTCCAGACCGAGCAGTGCTAACCAAACGTACACAAACCGGTATATATCCGCCATTGTTGTTGCCATTGGTGTTGTTTCAGGAGCATGCTCGTTGCACAAAGCAACAATGGGCACACGCAAATTGAGGTGTGACGTCATCGTTTCCCCAAACGCTCCGTTTTACATGTTCACACGGATACACAGAAAGCAGCGTTTTTAGAAATCGGCACTTTTAATCTCTGTTTTAGTGACATAAAACGCCGTTTGCGTGTGGATGAGAGGCCACGTAGAGGAAAATGTTTGTTTTGCAAAATATCCATATACAGTATGTGTGGACAGTGCCTTGCTCTCAATAGAAATTCTAGCTCCTGATCAGATCTCGTTCCAAAAGAGTCTTTGACAAGGACTTCACATCTCTTTAAGACATTTATGGCCTCACATAAGTGGTCTGCACAATAAACAAAGTCGCTACTCATCGGAGGCTGCTTCCCCATTCTCTGAGCGTCCTCTCGTAAGGACTGCCGATTCTTCCCGCCAAAGTCTTGAAGGTGAAGAGGACCTGGATCGCACAGCTACGTGGGATCCAGAGCCCTCGGATACTTTCACCGAGCATAGAAACCAGATCACATCCAGCATGTGTTCTGTGGCTTTTGGTCGTGATTGGCACTCGTAATTGCCGTCGCCTTTATTGATCACCGGGTTTTCTATGTCCCTGGTCGACACCTTTGTGCCAAACAGCTCACTTGTGCTTGTGCTAGGAATAGGAATGTGTTTCGGGTAGCCCTCCCTGAATGTCTGAAAGTACTTATACATTTATATACACTCAGTGAGCACTTTATTAAGAACACCTGTACACCTACTTATTCATGCATTGATCTAATCAGCCAGTCGTGTGGCAGCAGTGCAATGCATCAAATCATGCAGATATGGGTCAGCAGCTTCAGTTAATGTTCACAACCATCAGAATCTCAGTGTTTTCGACCGTGGCATAATTGTTGGTGCCAGGCGGGCTGGTTTGAGTATTTCTGTAACTGCTGATCTCCTGGGATTTTCACATACAACAGTCTCTAGTTTACTCAGAATGGTGCGAAAAACAAAAAACATCCAGTGAGCGGAAACACCTCGTTGATGAGAGAGGTCAACGGAGAATGGCCAGACTGGCTTGAGCTGACAGGCTACGGTAACTCAGATAACCACTCTGTACAACCGTGGTGAGCATAAAAATATCTCAGAATGAACAACAACCTCGAGGCAGACGGGCTACAACAGCAAAAGACCACATTGGGTTTCACTTCTGTCAGCCAAGAACAGAAAGCTGAGGCTGCAGTGGGCACAAGCTCACCAAAACTGGACAGTTGAAGCCTGGTCTGATGAATCTCTATTTCTGCTGAGGCACACAGATGGTAGGGTCAGCATTTGGCAGGTGTGGGGAATTCTTTCTTGGCACACTTTGGGCCTGTTAATACCAATCAATCATGGCTTGAATGCCACAGCCTATTTGAGTATTGTTGCTGACCATGTGCATCAATTCATGGCCACAATTTACCATCTTCTAACGGCTGCTTCCAGCATGAAAATGCATCGTGTCACAAAGCAAAAGTCGCCTCAAACTGGTTTCATTAACATGACAATGAATGTTCTTCAGCGGCCTTCCCAGTCACCGGATGTGAATCCAATAGAACACCTTTGGGATGTGATAGAACGGGAGATTCGCAGCATGGAATCAAGTCAACATGGACCAGAATCTCAAAGGAATGTTTCCAACATCTTGTGGAATCCATGCCAAGAAGAAATTAGGCTGTTTAGAGAGCAAAGGGAGGCCCTACCCAGTATTAGTATAGTGTTTCTAATAAAGTGCTCAGTGAGTGTAGGCCTATGTTAATTTTTTCCAGCCCAGTATGGATGTCATTTATATACTGTAACTAATCTGTTGCTTATATGAAGGAAGAGACGGTTTCTGTGCTCTGTACAGTATGTGTACAGTAAAAAACACTATGTATTATATGTCCCTTTGAATTCCTCTGAAAGGTATGTTTCTATTGAGTTGAGACTGCCGATATGCAGTCGTTTTTGTATGGCATTTTGGGATGTCTAAGAGATAAAAACTCAATTGATGAATATACTGTATCTCCTTAACACGCCACAGTTTGATAACGCGCAATGACACGTTTTGAGACATGGATTTGTTAACCAAGGCTTTCGACATGAAGTGTTTTCTGAGCACGATGCACTAGTTCATTATTCCAACAAATCCTCATCTTTGAAATGCCTTTGAGGGATTCAGATTCAATCTCTTATCAGTTCACGTAGAGACACTCATCGCTCTTACATGTCTATAGTGTTTTCTGTTACCTTGCAGGGTTTTTAACAACTTTTATGTTGAAATTTGAGATCATCTGGACATCGAAGGACTAAATTCTTAAATCCCAGAGGATAGGAAGATTATAAAGCACATTATAAGAAACAGCCATTCTATGTATTTTCATTATGTGCTCCTCTATATTCTGTTTATCATTGTTGGTGGCGGGGTCCGCCACGCACACAAGGTGAAACGCAGCTGGATGAACATTCATGAAAAAAATACCCTGAAATATCCCCATCACCTCAAGTGATGGGGATAATCAAATCAATCGATCAGAAGGCAAATCCTTGAGAAAAGAAAATGACCGTCTTAGAGAGAAGACAATCTCGTCCAGATGTTAAAAAAAAACCTTGTCGTTTCTAATGGAATTCTGGGACTTTTAGTGTAATCCATCCCACACAGATGATCTCATGGATTACCACTTTAAGATTTCCAGTTCGCATAATGCAGCAATGAACCGGAAAAGTGAGGGAGGTAATAGATGCATGAGAAGCCAGCGTGAGTCAGACCCCAATGCAGGAGAGCCGTACGTGGACTCCTTCCCCAGATCGCTTGTTAATGCACTCAACAGGCTAACCCGGAGCACGCCAGCAATTATTTTTGCGGTGAAGTGATTTCAAAATGCCAGGAATGAATCAGTTATCTTTACAACAACAAAAAAAAACTCCAAGCAAGGCATTATCGTACTGTGGTAAAAAAAAAAAAAATCATGTTGATCAGTTATAAGAGCTTACTGAAAACATTGTGTGGTCTTACATACAGGAGTCTTCTTGGTTTAGGTTTCCTACGTTCAGTCGCTCCTTGGAAATGTGCAAGCGAGGCTCTTACAAAATACAAACCGCCGCACCCCCCACTCCACCAAAAACATAAGAAAAAAATAAGAAAAAAATAAAACGGTTCTCAGCCATTTCCTCTGTTCTGTCGGCGATGTCAAGGCCGAGGGCGAGTCTCCGCATGGACCGTCTGTCCTGGCCTTGGGTCGCGGCAAAGTGCTCTTTTCTCGCAATGTATCCACAACACAAAGTGGCCAAATCAGTTTCTTCAATGTTCCCTTTAACCCTTTCTTCTCAAAGTGGCTCCGCAAATCTATTTCAGACTGTAACTGTGGTAATAAGATGAACTCGACTTCACTTGATTGACTTACAGTAACCCTCCCTCTCTCTCTCTCTCTCTCTCTCTCTCAGTCAGTCATTCGATACCGCATGTGTAAAATAAAAGTGTTTTAAAACTCTCTCTCTCTCTCTCTTCCTCCCTTCCTTTACAAAGAGGACAATTCCACCTCTAAGCGATCGGCCCTTTTGAGCACAACAACACCTCGTCAAAAACTTTTTTCCGCTTCTCCTCCTCTCTTTTTTGAGCGTCCGCAAACGATTTTTTAAAGTGGCTTAGCAGAAATATTTTGGGGGAGGTCTGCTGGGACTCCGCCATCCGTGTTTGTTTTCCAGCGAAAGGATGTTGTACAACGGATTGTTTCCAGTTAACAAACGCCCGCTTGACTGCACAATGGATCGTGATTAGATTAAAGCTGCACTGTAAGAGCTTTTTCGTCTGCGTTAGAGCGGGTTTTATCTCGCGGGCCAAAACGGGACACCGCTGTGAAGCGCGTTCGACTGGACCGACAGGAAGGAGCGTGAAGGGCACGCGGTGCACACACAGGAGGCCTCCGTCCTTTCTAAACACACCTGCTCCGGATTATCCCCCCCAAAATTGTACATCCTGACTGATGATCCTATGCATTCCAAGAGAGAGTGAGAATGAAAAAGAAAACATTTTAATTGGTACCGTCGGGAAAGGAAAAGGGAGATGAGGGAGTAGGGCTGGGCGAAATTGATTTAATCAAATATTGTAATATTTTTGTATTATATTTATCGGTAATTTTGCCGATATTTTGGGGTTGACTCTTGGTGCTTTCATAAGATGTCCATACTGTACTATATGTATATTATTCATCATGTACAGAAATATCCAACTATATTCATATATATATTCATACCCAGTACCTACTTAGCCCCCGTCATGGCCTTTTTTGGAATTTATCTTTATCTGGTATATAGATCACATCTAGCATATTCTGTATAGATTGGATTTTTGGTTTCTTCTTCTTTTGACTGTTAAGCATTTTTTTGCAACTTGTCTGTCTGCACTACAATGCAGATACTAAACTACAATGCAAATACTAGCACCAAGACCAATTCCTTGTACAGGGAAATGCACATGGCCCAATACACAGATTCTGATTCTGAGATATTTACACCCAAGAAACAATCATTAGTAATGTGGATATTGGGACCAAACAGCTAGAGGCGTGGATTAGAACAGCTAGAACAATCTATGGAGTTCAGAAAATTGCATTACTTTACTGTAATGTAGCCTTGAAGACAACATTTAACTATATCGTGACCGAAATCAAACCGAAATCGCAGACGATCCCTAGTCTCATATCACGATATCGATGTCATATCGATATATATCGGCCAGCCCCACGGAGGAGGCAGAGAGCGAGGGGAAAGCGCGACATGGATGAAGGTATACCCTGACGTGTGAATGAGAAAGAGAGAGAGAGAGAGAGAGAGAGAGAGAGAGAGAGAGAGAGAGAGAGAGAGAGTCGGGACAAAGGGCCGCCGGAGCGTCCACGTGTTTACGTTTCGCTTGAACTCGTGTCAGGGACCCTGCGCCGCCTTCGGCCTGATGAAGTGGAGCCGGTGCCATGAGCGCTTGGCATGGCCGATCGCTTCACGGATCACGTCACAGGGAGCCGGAGTCTTTTCGGGGGGGCGCAGCCTTTGCAACGCTTCAGCGGCGCCCCACCAGTCAACACAGCTCAGTACATCGCACACTCCGACGCTACACGACACAACACTCGACGTCAGCGGGCGTTTTTTTTTCTCTTTCTTTCCTTTCAAAGCCTCCATGACAGGCCGACGACAACAATATTTGTCTCCTGATTTCCCCCTTCTGCGGTGTGCGGCGCCGCTCATCGTTTTTTCAATTTAGCCATTTCATTTGGAATTCAAGCCGCCTCTACGATACCAATCCAAAAGCGTGACACACTTCAATATTGCAGAGTAAAAGCAGCGTAAAAACCCGATTTTACAACAAGAGCGTTTTATGTTTGTCGGAAGTGGACGCATAAGGGCTATTGAGCCGTGGGGTTGTAACCTAATAATATGGTAGTATGGTACACTTTAGGTGAAAACAATAGGTCTCCCATAACGGGTCCACCTAATGTAATCCCATTACAACCCCATTACCTCAGAGTGTGAGAGGAAAGCAGGAAAACATATATTTTCCTTTGGGGGAGGTGTGGGTCCCGGGTATCTTTTTAAGAAGGCATTGGGGAAATTGCGCAACATTATTGGGTATGGTCCCTGTTTTCTGACTCTGCTTGGCGAAGCACTCTGGCTCCTCATCTGGATTATTGATTATGATACGATAGCGTTTAGAAGAGTGTGATGAGAAAAAAAAATCCATAAAATGCATTTTGTAAAAATACATGGTGCAGGCGTTTAAAGCACTATGGATGTTTTGTCCAATTAACATTAAAACATACACATCCATAAAGCCCTGAGAATGACTACCCCCCCCAGTCTTTCAGACCAGAGCACTGCATTTTGGTAACTACATTATTGATCACATTTCAAACTATGGCTGCACACTCGCTGGGTAGATAGACTGAAACAAATAATCACTCAATACCCATATCATAATATGGACAGGGTGTGATCTCTCTCTCTGTTCATCATGTTTGCAAACTGTATAAATTATGCAGACTGTGGGAAAACAAACCGGGGGATTGGGTTCATATGAAATGCTCATATCGAGATGCGTGTGGTCTCAGAAACCACCGTAATGTAGTGAAACAGGTTGAGAAGGTGCATAATGGTGCTATTGTTCTTTTACATTTCAGGTTCCTCATTTGACTCCTACCTTCGGTGAGTCCCATGTGGATGCTCCAGTAGCTCTGCAGACACTGCAGCTCCTTCTTCATGCCCCTCTTGCAGCGGCAGTCGTACAGGGGGCTGACCAGCAGCACCTCCAGGGCGGCGCGGCACTCCCTGTTGGTGTCCAACATAGAGTCCTTCTCCTTGCCCACCAGGCACTGGCGCATCACCCGGTACCGGGAGCTGCAGTAGGGGTTCTGGTTGCACATGTCGGTGGCCTGGACGCAGTCCACCCACTCGGGCTGGGCCCCGGGCCGAGGCCCCATACTGATGGCGCTGGCACCATCGGCGGCCAGGGCCGAAGCCGAGGAGCCCCCCCAGGTCACGGCCTGATCTGAGGTGGGCGAGAGAAGAAAGGGGGAGAGATAGTAAATGGAAAGAGGGGTAATTAAAGATGGGCATATGTGGGTGGTTCTGTGTGTGTGTGTGAGAGAGAGAGAGAGAGAGAGAGAGAGAGAGAGAGAGAGAGAGAGAGAGAGAGAGAGAGAGAGAGAGAGAGAGAGAGAGAGAGAGACAAGGTCCGCACAACACAGGCGTCCATTTTCTGTATTGTCGTTTCTCTCTTGCATATAATTTGTGGCAACGAGCTTGCTTGTGATTTGCTTGGTGCTGCTCGACAGAGAGGATTCACACCGCACGCCTTCCCATTCCACCATGTGAATATCCCCTCGAATTGAATTACGGCGGCTAGGGCACCGTGAATTTATCACATTCCGCACGGTAAGAGATTAGTGGTAAGAGATTATAAGATAAGAGATGAGTGATTCTGACATCACGTCTTGTGTTGTTCGCCCTGGAACAAGCAACACCAGCACCGTTTGAATTCACTGAATTTGAACCGAAACGGATTTCGAGGCACGACCAAATAAACCTCGGACCGCGGACAATTTCTCAAATTTAACGTAATCGGAGAAGAAATGTAAGAAGAAATGAAAAGAAATAGCAAAGAATGCAGGTAACACTCCATGTTCAAACGACCAGTTCAACAGGTTTGGATCAGACACTGGAGCAGCAGTGCTGGGTCCTGGAGGAGGTTTAGTCCAAACCATCCGAGGTAGAAGGGGCAAGAGAGACACCTTGTGGTGGATCTGAACCCTGAGGTGAGTGAGAGCAAGTTCCCCAAGACAAGTTGTGTCCATGATAAGAGAGGAATGCACAACCAGCCGATGATGATGATGATGATGGTGATGGTGATGATGATGATGATGATGATGATGATGATGATGATGATGATGATGATGATGAAGGTGATTGGACTGGTCATCTGATCACTCCGTTTTCTCACATTTGACCAAACACATCTATGGAAGTGAATCCACAATTTCCCTGCATACACCGAGTGAATGAGTGAACGTTTGGCTTTTTCATGCTTATTACATGAACAAGTAGTTATTCATTGGGTACAAAACGTGGAAGCGTCATCAATACAGAAGGCTGCTGAAGTTGTTGGATGACCAGTGTAATGCAACACTCCATGGCACATTTTTACATTTTAATGTAAAATAAACAACGTTAGTGGCAGATCACACCTCACCTATCAACAGCAGAAGGACCTGCACCCGAATCCACATAGTCGCAGTCGGACAGCGGGTGATGAGTTCAAATCCTCGTAAATTCCTCGTAAATTTCCCCCTTTTCTGGATCCCCCGGGTTCGACTATAAAAGTGTCAGTATCCTCATCCAACTCCGCCGATTTTCGGAAAAATTCCCCTTTGTTGTTAATAATAATCCGACAAATTTAACCCCAGACGCACAAAATCCTCAGATGTGTTTACAAAAAAAAAAAAAAAAAAGAAGAAAAAAAGAAGACAACTAAATTTTAATAATCAATCAATCAATCAATCCAGAGGAGCGAGTTCAGGGTCCGCGTGAGGTGCGTTCACGTCGAACTGGGAAAACTTGATCTCTCCGCATCATCAGCGCTCTGGTCTTCTTCACTCGGGACCAACTGTCTTGATGAAACGTTCCTGCTGCTGCCGCTGCTGCCGCTGCTGCCGCTGCTGCTGCTGCGGGTGGATCTCTGCCGAGGTTGCTCAACTCCGGGTGCAGGAGTCCAGCTTGCCGTGACAGAGCGTGTGAGACTGAGCGGAGTGAGGGGGACGCGTCTTTTTCACTGTGCGCGAATTGTGCTGAACATCACAGTTTAAATATGGATGCAGCGGCCGGCAGATGGCGCTGCTGCGCAATTACATGTCATACTTTGAAAAAAAAAAAGGCCTGGTCAACATTATTACCAATCATAATAATAGTAATAATAATAATAATAATAATAATAACCTTTATTTATTTAGAGCATTTCATACACACATGCAATCCAAATTGCTTTACATTAATAGAAGGAAATTAAA
>OMKR01100518.1:0-10502 GCA_900302355.1 Cyttopsis rosea
GCGCTTCCGCTGCGCGGCCTATCTGTGGCAGGTGCCCCAGCTGCCGGGGGTGGTGGAGGGGCCGGATATCTGGCTGTCTGCAGGCGTTGGCGGGTCTCTGGTTGCCCCGGGGGGGTTGACATCGGGGTGCTGTGCGCCATGCGCACTCTGCGACGTGGTTGGGGACTCGGGGCTTGTGGCCAGGCGGGGCATCTCGCCAGTTATGGTGCGTCTTATGTCTGTACGTGGAAGTGGGTTGTATGTGTGCGCTTCAGGGGTGCGGGGTCACCTTGCGCTCTCTGGGACTGGTTCGTACTCCTCTGGGTCATGCGTGGGTGTTGCTCCGCAGGCTCTCGGCTTCTCTGGGGGTTGGGGGCCTTCTGTGGCTGCGGGGAGTGGTGCTCGGTGGACAAATCGCAGACACGCACACACACCACCAGCACCTGCACCGAATACACCTTTGAACACCCTCCTGATTACATCCTTCTCTGTTTCTCTCCTTTACTACCATAGCTAACACAGGAAGAGGCCACGTGCCCAATTGCTGTTCCAATTTTCTATGTTTCCAAGGTTTCTATCTTTATGTTTTTCCATGTACATGTTGTTGTTTGTTTGTTTCTATGTTTATTAGTCTCACCCGTGGTGATTCTCCCCCTCCTGGAGAAGTATTGATGATTAGTTGTTTATCGATCAAAACATGGTCAGATCGTGCTCCAAAGAGGGGGATCGGTGGCCCTCTTGTGCAACAAAAAAGCTGTGCTCTAGTCATCCCACAAGTCGTCCCCAGGACAGAGTTACTGCAACAGTATTTGTTGATTAAAGAATGAATATAGAGCGGCATTGCAAGTTGAGAATTTGAACTCCACTTGCAGATTAACTCTGTCCTAGATGCAACGGCATACAAATACTCTGCTGTATGCCAAGCATGCTGACAGCACAAAAAAGATAGACAGACAGACAGACAGGCAGACAGATAGACAGATAGATCGCAGCACACATCAAAAGCATTAGGCAATAATGATTAAAGTAAGAAAAGTAATTAATAGATCATAGAAAATGGCAATACACAATAAACAATAAACCTAAAGAATAAGCAATAAACCGATGTATCACATTCACATTCTGACAAAAGTGGGATATTGTGCAAGTATGTAAAAAATATATATAGACCTAATCTGTACACATACTGTATGTAACAGACAACAATTGTTTTCATGTGGCCCTCATCCTCTTCCCTATGATAAACTCAGATTCAGACTCTTTACTTTCTCAGATGAGTTAGGAATTCGAGGTCTCTTTCACAGAGACAAAACCATCATTGACTTGTTGAAATTGGACTTTGGTGTGACATTGTTGTAGATATGAAACATGAAAGGTGTTCTGTACAAAACATAGGGACATTGGCGTCTATTATAAGTTCAGCAAGCAGAGGAAATGAAGTCTTTGGGAAGTGAATGTGGGGGCACCCCTCCTGCAGGCACACAGCTAACCGGGTCAGTGCTTTAATTTGTCTCTTGTCCTCTGCGGAGCCACAAGGGATACAATTACTCTGCTGCTTTTCCATTCATTCTCCACACAGAGAGGGACTTTTTCCTCTCTTTCCAGAAGAATGTGAGTAAATCAGTACATCTATTCTTTTTTTAGTGTTTAGTTTCGACTGAATGTGAGGGAGTTGGGGGGTCCAACCAAAGTCCCATGCACTCACCATCAACTGTCTGCAATATATCAGTGTTCTTGTTTTGGGTGCCATGCCATTGTTCCGACAGCCCATTATTCCAAAACCCCAATAGTCTGAAAAATGTCCCATTGGACATGTCCCATTGGACATGGACGGCACCCAAACTCTAACCCTAACCATCTAACCTCATACCTAAACTTAACCATTTCTAACCTCATACCTACTTTTTCAGACTACTGAGGTTTCGGAATAATGGGCCATCGGAACAATGGGCAGCCCCCCCCTGTTTTGTGCTTTTCAACATGGAATACCTCACTGAGCCACACCTCAAATCAGCAACAAACACATTCTGTGATTCAACCTTCCTTGGTGTGACAGTGCCTTTTGTGCTTCAGCAAGTAGTTCTGCAACATTTGAGTGAAAAGCATCTTAATGGAGGGTGCAGGGACCTTGAATTTGATGTGCATTTGGCCACAGACTGTAAGATTTTGTCGCTGAAACCCCAATCTTCATTGTTAGATATGATTTAGTCCAAACTCCCATATTGTTATGCAGATAACAGCGGAACTATCATCAAAACAGTCATTATTGTACATTCTCTAATGCTGCTAACGTCTTCTAAACTGAATAATAACGGTGAAGTTTAACAATTAATAATTTTTCTAGAACCGCTTGAAGGAGCCCTGGACCCCGGACCCCACGTTGAGAACCATCTTTCGCCTGTCATTTCAGGAGTCCAAGAAGCATCTGGCAGGTTTGGGTACTCTGGAGAACATTGGATTAAAAAATATATATTTAAATTATAGGCAATGATTAACAATCATATAAACATTGCAAAGTATTTTATTTGTAAAAACAAAACAAAAAACAAACAAATACAAAAACTTTGTGTGCACCTTCAGCCACATTCATCTATCTCTGGTGCATTTTTGATGTTTCTAATTCACCTTCTGATAACGGGTTCATTCTCCAGGAAGGTCTCAAGTTTACATTCCACAGTTCCTTTTCTACATTGAGAAGAAATGTTGTTGTGGGGGCGTTGACTTTGCCTGGGAGCATATCTGTCTAGCAGAGGCGGAAAATTCCATGTTCAGAAAGTAAAAATCCTGCCAGGTTTTCGCTCCAGCCATGCACTGATCCAGCTGATTTCAGGCTTCGGTTGGACCTCTGGGTTGATGCAAATTGGAAAATCCACATGGTTGGCTTAGAATCGCGGAGTGAATTTTACTTTCCGAACCCGGATTTTCCACCTCTGCTGTCTAGTGTGTCGTCAGGAGAACAGTGGAAGTCCCCATTCCGTATTTTTTTAGATTGGAGCTACTTAATTTGACTTGTGATGTCGTTAAATACAATTTAATTGGAAGCTGCAGAGTTGTGGCCGTAGCGAGCGTTAAAGATTTCCATTCTCCACCCACGGAAGAAGCATTACCCCTTCATTTTTATTCACTGTGCCCCAAAGTTGTGGAACACCATCCCACAAAATATCAGAGAAGCAGGCTTGGTGGACATCTTTAAAAAGCAACCGAAAACACGCGTGTTTACTCTGTGTTATAATGATTAATTTCTAAATGTCTGTAAAGCACTTTGAGCTGCAAACTTTGAATTAAAGGTGCTATACAAATAAAGAGTATTATTAAAGTTAATGTTTTGCATACCCCCAACATTCAGGGACATTAGTCTATGTATAGAGAACAGAATCTGCGGTGCGAGAAAAGAAAAGCTGAATAAAATGTTGGGAGGAATTAGGGAACGCAGAGGCAATATTATGAGCATTTTTTTGAACACACGTTAAGCTTTGTCAAACACTTCATTTGCTGGTATTCTGGTGAATCTTTATGCACCAATTTATGGTGGAAATGTCTTGATTTATGTAAAACACAGCCTTTTTTTGCAAAAAAAAACAACCCAAAAAACCAACAAGAAAACACACGTTGGCACAAAAGAGAGACTTACGACCAAAAGAAGGAGAAGAAAAAAACAAAACAAAAAACAGATTCGGACTCAAACGATTCTACTTTCTTTCCCCGTGGTTGTCTCCGGCCTCCTTCCACACAACCTCCCTGCTTTCCCGCGTAGAAAAAACGGGAGATCCGTCGTGGCTCGGCGGTCCCACGCGGTCAGTTGTGCCTTTCAGCTCGTCTTGTATCGGCGCCATATCCCCGCCGAAAATAGTTGCCACCTCACTTTTAATATCTTCTCCTTTGTGCCATGTGTTTGAAGGCACCATCTGCGGCTTTAATGCTGGCGGTCAGCCACCCTTGTGTTTAATGCTTTGTTTTCCACAGTCAGCTTTTCTTTTTGCTGGTGAACTTAGTCGCTAGCGTTTTGGAGAGCGCGTGAAGTGCTCAGGACGCCTTTTCGGTCGTACCAAAAAAAAAAAGTGTATGAAAAAGGAGATTTAACTTTTTTTTTCTTTTTTTTTTCAACCTAACGCCCCCATTTGGATTGCATTTCAGCACAGTGAAAGCCTACGGCGGAGCGGTACGTTTTTCAATAGTTCAGCGAGGTTGTGCTGCGATGAACAGAACAGGTCTAAATGATGGGAACATTTTAATAAGGCCGGGGTTGAAAAAATAGCGGACCTATCCTTAAAAGCCCTGATTTCTTTTTTTTTTTTTTTTTTTTTCTTCCCAGGGAGGCATTGAAGCGTTCTCTAGTTTTGAACAACAAACATCCCCTTGTGCTCTTAGTACTTTGTGTCTCTGGAATGTCGTTCAACGCTTCAAGTGCTCTTTATGAAGGCCGCAGGGAAACCGAAAGGCCTCCAAAATTGCTTCAAATAAAGATGGTTGAATGAGCCCACCTCCCTGTTATGTCCCACCATCCCCCTAACCCCCCTTTACTTTCATCAATTGGCCTTTCGCTCGCTCTGCTCTTAGTGATGACGCACGGCGGTAGGAAAAATGAATGCTTTCACATAAGTGTAACATTTCTCTTTAACGCTTCTGTTTCTAATGCTTTCCTAGTTTTAAATTCTCCCCTTTGCACATTTACAAATTTCAAATTACAGAGGACGCCCCCTACAAATACTACTTGTGAACCTATAGTGACATCTGCTGACCAAAATAGTAAAGTGCATTACACAGGTTTTATTATGGGAGTGGTCTTGGTCAGGGGTTCCCAAACTGTGATCCGCGGCCACCTATTGGGGTCCGTGAAGGAAAAATGAAATGGTAAATTCAAATATTTGAATAATTTGAAATTCTTTATCACGGCGCCAGGGGGACATTAGGCCGACTATGTTCCTCTGTCATGTAATAAAGGATTCTCCACTGTGATTGTTTCACAAACAATAGGACAAAGGTAATAGAAGTGTGTACCATAATATATAAGAATATACCGAAGATGTAATGATAATGATATTATACCAAAATCATGTGACCATTATATGTTACAAGAAATTCATCCAAATTCTCTTTCTGACATTGAGAAGTAAATATTCAGCAGGTATTTTAAAACCCTTATTACGAAAAAAACACTAAGTGGAGACTTTTAAAAAATGACTGAAAAATGACAGCATTCTTACATATCCTGTCATTAGAACATCATCAAATGAGCAAAAGTGCCCCAATGTGTCATTTAAATGAGCCATATATTTAGCTCCACTATATTATTAAGCTTCATCCAAGACTCTTATTCGACTCTAATCTTATATGTTTAAATTATCTAATAAAATGTACACATATATTAAATATTGCAAATGTTTGGATTTAGAGATTTAGCCGAATGCAAGTGAAACAAGTAGTATATATACATGTACATACCATTTATTTTCCTTTTGCCTTTTTACAAATGAATTAATACTTCAAAAATCTCATTAAGCAAAAAAATATATGTATATAGTCAATGCATCAATACATTTGTCAATGCATTTACAATACATGTCAATTCATTTGTCAATACATCACCTGTGTCTCAAATGTGTAACATTTGAAATAAGCATAACATAAGCATATCATAAATAGCATAACCCTCTAAGCAGATTAAAATAAGCTTTATATGTGTTATAAGGTAGACATTCAGTATTTTAAAGTTTATGCATTCAAATGTTTTCATCCACAGCTAAATTCAGTTTTTGGTTTGCCTGCTCGATCTGGAGAAGAAACATAGGCAAAAGGCTTGTGATGGTTTGACTTGCTTCTTAAGTCCAAGAGTGAAGTAGTATATGAATATATCTCTCAACATGTTGTCTCTGAGGCCATACACGAGAGGGCTCAAACACCTGGGGAAGATGATGAGACCCACAAAAAGAACATACTGAAGGTCTAAGCCCACTGCAGAATCCGCCTTCCCGTGGGTCAAAGAGTTGAGCATGTTGAAGAGCGTGGAGATCAGACACAGACACAGCTGGAACATGTGCATCAGCACGGTCTTGTGGGCCTTACGGGCCGTGGACGTGTTGGCTGATCTCGCTGTGACCAGGATAGCAATGTAAGTGTAAATAATAACGACACTAGGCATCAAGAAATACACAATTGTGAAAAC
The DNA here is from genome assembly GCA_900302355.1 of Cyttopsis rosea. NCBI lineage: Eukaryota > Metazoa > Chordata > Actinopteri > Zeiformes > Parazenidae > Cyttopsis > Cyttopsis rosea. The sequence goes on from OMKR01100518.1 coordinate 6,143, forward strand.
CCTGTTCAAAGTTGTGTAGATCTCCAGCCGCATCAGTGCGTGTCTGGTGCAGAACGTGTTGATGGTGAACGTGGTGTTTGCCAGACTGGCGTACAGGAACATTTCAGCCATTGAGTCCAAAGAGCCTGCGATCCATATGACCGCGATGGCTCCACTTGTCCTCCTGTTGGTGGTAATCTGAGAGTGTCTCAGTGGGAAGCAGATGGCCACGTATCTTTCCAAAGACATCACAGCCAGATTCAGCGGGGAAATCATTGTGATGATACCCCCGAACAACAACAAAATAATGCAAAAATGGTTAAGTATTTTTACTTTCATGATGGCAAAGATGTACATAACCATACAGAATAATAAATTGAGATAATCGGTGAGGAGCAAGTGACCAAAGAGCAAATAGCGGGAGGATTCCTTGAAGAACGGCTTCCTCGTCAGGGCGAACAACATGACACTGTTTACGTACAGGAAGATTAGACATGTCGTCATGGAGAGCACCGCTTTAACTGGCATTCCAAACAGCCTTCGGAGGCTCACCGCTGTTGTGTCATTCATAGCCACAGCTCGTGTGGAATCTGTGAAGATACAATGCAAACAAGGCAAAAATATTTCAACCATTTTCACAAACCTTTGTGTTGGTACATTACAGGATATGAAGAAATTATCCCCAAAATGAAGCAGTTTTCACAAAATACATCTCACCACGAAAAGTAAATATGTGTTGCTGCTTATATGATTATTTTCTAACCATATGGAATAAATGTCATATGTTGTCATATGATACTCACCCACTGTTAAGAGCGTGAGCTAGTCCTACACTGCATGTACTGGCCCGTCACACACCTCATATAAGTCCATCCGTTCATGATGTCATAACACACATCACCAATCACACATCGCTGCTGTGGGGGATCTTGGAGGTTTAAGGGACGAAATTGTTGCAGCAAGATTGTGATGGATGAAAGCATAGGATGTTGTTATTCCAAAACCATTAATAAACAAATACAGTGTTTGTACCGTTATGATGAAGTAAAACTTTAATGTGCAGAATGCATTTAGTGTGATACATTTAACCGGTTGCATTTTTCAAGAGCTGATTTCTGATTTCTCAGCGAGGATTGATATCATCAAAATATTGTCATTTAATTAATTAATTGATTTGTTGTCGTCACTTACTGTCCCCTACTAGAAAATAAACATTAAGTGTCTTAACTGGCGTCTGACTTGTCTCTGAACAATGAATAAACTGCTGCCCTGGAAAATTCATTCAGGTTGGGCCAGAGGACTATAAAATGTAGTTTGTTACTACAAAAACATGTTGTCGGAGAATTTCTGTCACGCGTAATGGTGAGGTAAACCTGTTTAGCTATCAGGAGACACACTGAGATTTTTAAAGGATATTAATCTGCAGAGTAAACTGAGAACAATACAGTGACACTCTAAGGCAGTGAAAACAGTGTCTGACTCGATCCGATATCACGCCTTTTCGTGCTCATAGTCACAAAAATGTATTTATTGAATCGTGTCCCAGATATTGTCAGATTATTTTCATAACACACAGAACGACATTTAAACCAATGATCGTCCGACTGTTTTTGTAACACACTGAATGACATTTAAACGGACACACACACAAACACACACACACATACCCAACACCTAACCCTATATCGGTTGCTTTGGTGACTCCATTGGGGGCCTTTCCCTGAATGTAATGTGACAAACGAGGGGCCAAATCGCATCTACTTGTCGAGACGAATTCAACTGTGCCAGGAGAGGAGAATAGAGGAAAGGGAAGAAAAAGAGGAGACGAGACGAGAAGCAAGGAGAGGTTCTTCTTCTGTCCTCCTCCTTAGGCTTAGGTTTAGGGTTAGGTCAGAGGTAAACTCTGCTCCTTTGTCAGAGAAGTATGTGGATGGCACCATTGGATTCGTCGATGAGTAGATGTTATTTCATGCCTGACTTGCCCCCTACCTCCACCAGCATGGACCGTCACATTTACACACCTCTACCCTGAACCGTTAGTTGGAGGTGTTTGAGTTATAGCTCGTTTGATTCGTCTCGATGAGAACATGTCATTTGAACCCTTGTTTGTCACCTAACTACCGTGAAGGCCTGCAAAGGTAAAAGGTTAAAAAAAAGGTCGGGATCTAGTTAAGCTCTGCCCCTAGGTCGGAGAGGGACATGCCTTCCCCTAGGATACAGGCTCTAGTGAGAGCAAACAGTTCCGCCTGCTGTCCGGGGAGACAAGCTGATTCAAGGAGGTCATGTGAGGTCACGACAGCGTAACCTGCTTCAGTCTCGCCTGTGGTTTTGTTTCTGGAGGCAGAGCCATCCGCAAACATACCCATATCCTCATTACCAAGGGCAATGTCCTTCAAGTCCACCCGTGGGGAGGTGAGCGGTTCAATAGCAGCCAAACAGTCATGGGGCTTTGCCATCATCCTCTGTTGGTAAGAGCGTTGCGGGATTGAGAACAGAGCAGCATTGAATGGTAACATGAGGTAGATTAAATAGGTGTTGATGGTGTAAGAAACGAGCTGTGGAGAAATGAGATGTCTTTTGCTGTAAGATAATAGCAGAAACAGTAGGTAGGCCACAAGCGGTGCAGAACCTGTGATGGCGGCTGACACAGCAGCCACCACTCGCATACATGGAGGGAGACCGCGATCTATGGTGTCAAATCTCTGTGAGTAGTATGCCACTGGGCGAAGACGATCAGCATGAACCTGCAAAAGCACGGCTGACATAAACCTATTATTTTCCTCCACTGTAAGGGTAAAGTCTTTGTTCATGTCAGGTTGTCCTAAAGTTGGGCCGCAGCAAGAGAGGCCTTTAATTTCCCGAAACTTTGCTCTGCTTCCGGGTCCCATGGCACTGTGTCTTTAGGAGACAGGCCATAGCTGTGTGCCAAATCATGCAGAGGCTGTGCGAGCTGAGCAAAATCAATAATCCATTGCCTACAGTAGCCTGCACAACCGACATCAGCTGTGTTTTTGTTATTGGTTTAGGAATTCCTAGAATGGCTTTAACTCTTTCAGGGCCTAAAGTGCGGGCCACAGCCGAAATTTCATGGTCTAGACATGTACATATTGAAGCTTGGCTTTGCTAGCTTTATGGCCTTGTTTAGCTAGAAAATGTAACAATGCCTTAGTATCTGTTTCACATGATGTCTTATCAGGAGAACAGATAAGTAAATCGCCGAAGTATTGGATCAATGTGCTGCCGGCAGGAAATGTGAAAATCTCTAAGTTTTCTTTGAGAGCAGCACTGAAAACTGCTGGAGACTCAATGTAGCCTTGGGGCATTCACGTCCATGTATAATGTTTCCCTTTAAAGGTAAATGCAAACCAGTGCTGTACAGAACATTCCTTTTCTACCGGTATGCTGAAAAACGTGTTGGCGGGACCTGTGAGAGTACATTGGTCTTATTAGGTACTACCGGAGCCCTGTGGTGGAGAGGTTGGGCACGGTGTAACAGTCTAACAATGCCTCTTTCATTCAAACACATTAAAACACGGTAGTGATTCCCTGTTCTGCATCGGTCGGAGGGGATATTGTGCTTTGCATGGTCTGTGAGAACCCTTTGGATACGTGTGGTGAGGTTCGTGGCTGGGGAGGCACTGACTCTTTCAAAGTCAGATTTACAAATATATGAATTCAACAGAGTAGCATAAATTCACCATTCAACTGGCTGCTTGCACATTGACTACTGGTTATGCTTCATATCCCATATCAGCATTCTTTACACACACATAGGTAAGGTACATATTTGGCCAAAGAAGAACGTTAAATTTATAGCGGCTCAGAGAGAGCGCATTTGCTCTGCACCCTCCGTGTGTTCTTAATTTGCCATCACAATTCCACAATTCATACTCATTCAATACAAATGAAAGTATATACAGTCCACAACAAAAAGGCAAATGTAGTTTTATTCTTTAAAATAACTGAATTTTTTTCTTATCTTGTTTTATATAATAGAGAGATTATTGCTAGGGATGAAAGTTGTCCTTGGTCAGTGCGATTCCGACTATATGTTTTCAGTCTTTTCAAAGCGGAGAATAACCTTTCCACGGACACTGTTGTAGCCGGTATAGTGAGCACCAGCTGAAGTAACTTTGTCGCATCAGGAACAGTCTTCACCAGATCCTTCTGGGCCAAAAAGCTGAGAGGCTGTCCAGGAGATTTACATTCATTCCTCACCGTTTGTGAGCTATAAAGTCCGATGAGATCAGCTTTTAGTCTAACAAAGTCACAGAATCTAGCATAATTTGACAGGCTCTGCATTTTGGTGTTATCAAAATGGTGTGACATTTCCTCAAAATTTGTACAATCAACCAAACCAAGGAAAGCTAGCTCACCAAAA
>OMKR01100519.1:0-13033 GCA_900302355.1 Cyttopsis rosea
AGGAAGGAAAGGACAGGGGTGTTATAAATGCACGTACTGTAGGGAGGCATTCAGTAGGACCCAAGACACACACACACACACACACACACACACACACACACACACACTCTCACACACACACACTCCACCGTGCACATACATACACACACAAAAAAAATCAATTCTTTCCGCAGAGTGAGGTTATTGTGTTTCTCTGAGAAGAGGAGCTGGGGTGGTGAAGAGCCCAGTGTGGGTATTCCCACTCTCCCATGATCAAAAGTGCTCCTCTCCAGGAGCTGATTACACAAACACAAACGCTCGCCCACCTGTGTCCACTCGCCGAGCTGCATGTGTGGGCTTCCACTGCCGGGGTTATGGCAAACCACAGTCTGCATTTTCCGCCGGAGATAGGGACACGGGGAGCATTTCAGCCATTTGCAGCCGCGCTAGCGCCGCTCTGATCGCCAATAAGACTTTGGTTAAGGGGAGCCGTGGGAAGGATGAATACGAGTCATCTCGGGCACTCTGAATTAATTGAGCTCTGCTCTTTGCCGTACCCTAATTAACATTTGAAATGTGAAACATGATATCACTGACGGCGGGGAGCCTCTGCGTCTCCGCATCTATCCAGCTGCATCCGGTTCGTCATCTTCCTAGCTTTCCAACGCCACATATTTTAGGATAAATTGGAAAAGAAAAATACTAATGAATAAATGTGCTTACTTTCTCTACCGCTGCAAGAAGTCATTTGAATTGCAATGCAAATTACTCTGACCCTATAAAGTGAACACAAGGGCGCTACAGTGGGTTCCAATGGACCGAACACCATTAATGAATCACAAAAGCCAAGTTGGCTCATGTTGTGCCGTTTTGGACATAGATTCAAAGTAAGAGGTCTTCTGTGATCATACTGAAGCGTTATGGTCCCCAACTACCGGGCCGCGGACCGGTGCCGGTCCGTGGGTCGTTTGGTACCGGGTCGCACAGAAAGAATGAATAAAAACATAGTCTCATAAATGTTTTATTTTGAAAAATGACCGGATATGTCAAGACGCTCGTCTCGGTCACGTGATACATTACCCCAAAAGTTAAGCCCACAAGCCAACAAAACTGAGTAAAAACCAAACGGCTTTGGAGAGCTTCTTTGGAAAGGGGAAGAGGCCCAACGAGGAGACGGAAGAAGAAGAAGAAGAAGAGCCTACGACTTCCAAGAAAAAGAAAGCTGCATTAAAAAGACAACATCAGGAGTCCTACTTAAAATACGGGTTTATACAGGTGATTCTCACGTGCCAAGCCCGCTCTGCAAAATATGTGGCAACAGTCCGAGCGGTTCGTCCCGACTACAAAAGACCCACGAACTGCGAAAGAATGGATCCGCGACCCATTTGTGAACAAACCGGGTGAATCGAGCCTGTCTGTGCTAGAAGATCAACTACTGGAGATTGCAAATGACGGTGGACTTAAAAGTATGTTTCAGACAACAACTCTGCCGGTGGATTAAAATCAAGGCAGAATATCCTGAGATCGCCAAAAAAGCACTGAAAACACTGCTTCCATTTCCAACATCGTGTCTTTGTGAAGCTGGAGTAGACTGGACACAAGGACCACACTTCGGGTGTCATTGTCTCCCATCACCCCGATTGGACCGTCTCGTTGCCAAGAAACAAGCTCAGGGCTCCCACTAATTCAGTGTAATGGTGAGTTGTATTTTTTATTTTTATTTGTTTTTACGCCGGTCGTATCATTTTATTTAGTCATATTTATCATCCACACCTTGAAGGCCGGTCCGTGAAAATATTGTCTGACATGAAACCGGTCCGTGGCGCAAAAAAGGTTGGGGACCGCTGAGTTAGCACATGCCTAAAACAATCTCAAGCTAAATTTAAAAGCCAATAGCAAAATAAGAGCCATGGAGTAATTGTGCCATTCATAATCCGAATAGTTGATTATTTGTTTCAATAATCGATAGATTATTAGACTATCAAAATAGTCGTTAGTTGCAGCCCTACAGAATAATGAAAAATAAACCTGAAAACTTTAAATTCATCTCTATAAACCTGAAGATCTTAAGTTGTAAAACAGAATACTGACAATACCAAAATTTAAGAGTAAACAGCAAACGTACACCTCGGTATTAAGAACTTCACAAATGCATTTCTCATTCCGCCTCGCAATCCCCGTCTCACCTCAACCTCTGCCATGAAGGCGTCTAGTGGGTCGTCGTCGCTGTCGGAGCCGCCACCACCTCCCTGCATCTGCTGCCTCGTTGGAGAGTTCTCAGCGGGGATGTACGGCAGATCCACGCCGCTACTTGACTCTTCCTCATCATCTTCAAAATACCTGGAAGGAAATGTAAAGCCAGGAGGTGGCGCTTGAGAAAAACAGACTACATGATCTAATGCCTGAGGCGATTAATTCATTCACTACTTTGATTCAACGAAACCAGATGGAACTCGATATGGGAACGGTGTGTGACGATCTCTCCATCTTCAGTATTTATAAGGGAGAGGTGGTACTACTCACGCATTCTCTTCATCAAAATTGGCTCTTTTGGTACCAATTTTGTAGAACGACGGGAGCTGCTGGTTCTTGCCGTAGCCGCCCGCCGAGCCGGGTGGCCCAAATGACGTGTGGGTTTTGGGAGGCGGTTTGGGTTCTTCTTTTTTCCCTCCGCCTCCGAGGGAAAAACCGCCAAACCCGAAACCTCGCTTGCCACTCGGACCGCCTTTATTCCAATTCATATCGGACCTGTAGAGACGGAGGACACAACTACATTAACCGCTGAATTATTTTTTTTTGACAAATACCCCAATATCGACAATTTTTCGATATTTTGGGGATGACTTTTGGCGCTTGCGTAAGACATTTACACACAAGGGAAACAATGACTGGTAATGTAGATATTATGACCCAAGCAGGTAGAGGCGTTGATTCGAACAGCGGTCTATATTGTAATGGCACTGTAATACGATATCTTTATCTGGTGCATAGAACACATTTTGTATGATGTGTAGATATTGCACTTTCTTCTCTTTTTATTGCTCCTCATCTGCCTGCAACAATACACAAGCCATCAGACAACAAGACAAATTAATTGCATATACTACGCTATATCGCCATTAAGCAACATACCAGACGATACCTCTTCTTACCGCGATATCGATTATTATAGCGATATATCGCGCCTCATTGTTACGATGCAGTCTTGGCTCAATTGTTATTTATCTTCAAGTGTTAGCTGGTGGGTTGGGTAGCTGGGATGGGGCCAGGGCACTTATAAGCTAGAAACAGATGTGATTCCAGTTTTTAGGTTTAAATGTTTTAATAACTATTATTATAAACAACAGTCGGTTGCAGTGGGGTATCAGGCGTGTTTACTCATTAGTAAAAAGGCCGCAAAACGGTGGGCGTGCTAACCACAGACAACGTGCGCGGACACGGCCTAGCTGGAGCTCATTTCCTCAGACCGAACCGTTTGCGATACATTATTTATGAGCCGCGCGTGTTTAATATTCGGGTAACGCCGTCGGCGGGTAGTATTTACCTGTCTTCTCACCTCAAAGAAATATGCAATTTCACAGTGCGACCTCGACGGAGTTTGACGTCATCGATGTGCGCCGCGCATGCGCAATCCCGCGGTTTCTACGCGACGCTCCCCCGTTCCAGCCAACCGGCGCGAAGACTGGTCCGAGGCTGTCAAAAGCACCCCGCTGGCAAGAATGGCTCCTTAAATGTCTATTCTGTAGAATATATTATATTACTCACCAATGCGGTAGATTTTCAATCCTTTTGGATACTGATGTGAGCAACATTGTTCCGGTAGGTTATTGGTAGATCTGCTGTAGCACCATTAACTATTAATGTGATGGATGGTAGCTAGCTGTCGTTCCGCTAGCTTGCTCCATCATCACATTTGCCTCCTGAATGTTTACAGTTTAAACGTGTTTATTTCCGCTACGTGGTTATTAAATTAAAGTGGTAATCCGTAAGATTATTTTCAAAATAAAATCCTCTAACCTTCCACATTTGATACTTTATTTAGCCGGCAGGCAAGAAACTTCCATTCAATGTAATTGCGTTGTGCATGTTTCTACTTGATACGCTGTTTCCATTTCCAAGAAGTGAAAGGCAGCCGCGGTGAATTTGATGAACCAGTATAGCTGGGTGTACAGTTGACTGTAGGTATATAGTAAACTGTTGATGTGGATGAACATTCATAAAAACGAACAGCGACGTCAGGTGAAAACATATATCCCCACCACCTCAAGTGACCAAGAAAAACAAAAAAACAAATAAATCGATCAGAAGACGCCGTACTTTTGAGAAAAGAACAACCGTCTTAGTGAAACGTCAATGTTGAGGGAAAAAAAATTGTTGTTTTGAATAGAATTCTGGGATTTATAGTCTAAGCCGCCCAACACAGACGATCTTATGCATTGCCACTTTAATTATATAAAAACTATTCTACGATACATGCACGTATTATGATTATCGCTATAAATAAAGAAGTGATTTTTCTCGAGGTTCACAGTTGAGCAATTACTAAAAGAAATCCTTCACCTTTCACGGTGGTTGTATACCTTTCTCTGCAGATATTCTCCGGATGGGTTTTTGAAACTATAGGTTTCACAGTCAACAGGATCCATGTCTTTTCTTGTAAGTGTTTCTAACAGTTCCAGAGTTGATTGTATGGCAGACCTTTTTGGCCAGTAAACTTTTTCACATTATTCGACGATAATAGTGGGTGACACTATAAAGGGGTCTCAATAAGACAAATTCCATACCGCGATCGCTTGACATCTCCACTAAATTCTATATGATGTGACCTCACTATCAAATGGAGAAATACATCCACAAGTTAAGTTGACTTTGGATCAGAGCTTCAGATGTGGATTGTGTTTTTTAAAGCGTGTCCTTATTGTCCTCTCTGCCTTTTCTCTCTCTTTCCATGTCTGTAATTAACGTTCTATGTTTGTCAGCGTTGGGTATCAGAAAAGTTGAGTGTGGAGAGCCTGGGGGATTTGGAGTTTTTTGGAGGTGAGGTACAATAGATACAATGAAATCTGCAATGTCCACCGAGCACACGAAGAAAAAGCTTTAGTTCTATCTGTAGCTTTGCTCGAACAGAGTGTTTACACCGCTTGGCTCCTAAACGCAACATGCTACTACAAACAACCAGCTGGAGTGCAGGCTTTTGTTGTCCATCGCCCGTCTGGCCAAAGTGCGGGAGCCTCCACGCTGCAGCTACATGTTGTGGCTGCTTTTCTTTTCCTTTTCCCTTCTGTTCTTTTTATTGCATATAGTGCAAAAATGACTTCAAGTGTTCATGTTGTGACTAACAAAATGTTCAGTTTGGAAGAAAACACGAGAAGAAATATCAGCATGTGCTGGAGTCCTTTAGAGAAATAAGCTTTTTAATTGCCCTTTTTTGGTTGAAAACTAGTGTTTAATATTTGTAAACTATCTGATCTACTTTCAACTTTTTATGTCATACCCTACTGAAATGCGATCTCAAATGAAATGGGAGATTCATCTTGTTAGGATTCTTTCGGTTTTCAGACTTTCAGACAGAGTTTGTGACCATGAAACTGAGCGATTAACATTACAATAACTAACAACAGGGATGGTAAAGGTTATATTAATGTACCCCCAATTAACATAAAAAACGATGAATCTCTGAAACCATAACGTTTATGTTCAGGGAACAAGGTTGGGTGTGGTTGAAAAGGTTGAGGGGTGGTTTAATCTTGTGGTTTAATGTTTGCAAAGCTTTGCCTCATCTTTCTCTTCCTGCTCTTCTGTCATTGCATAGTGTTGCATGTTTTCAAATCTTTATTATTATCTTTATTTCTGTTCTGGCTGCACTCTGTTCTCATTGCATTACATTATATTCTATGGCAGATCGCCATTTTCAGCCAGTGTTTACTTTTTTTATATAGAGGTGTGAAAAAAATCGCTCTGCAATTTTTAAGATGATACTAACAATCTATACATGTTAGAGGGAAGCTGGTAAGGTTAATCTATCAGAGACGCTCTGCAGGAACCTCTCCAGGCCTCATGCTGCTCTACCTGGCTCTGGGCTCACTTTTCAACACAGAGCCCTTCTCTTGTTATATGTGTGTGTGTGTGTGTGTGTGTGTTTGTGAGTGTGTTTATGTCATTGATGTGGTTTTTCTATCCCAGAGCAAGCTCAGGGACTCTCTCACAGGAAAGTAAGTGTGGTACTGCTGTCACTGCTTTGCCATCCTTCAACGTGCATGCATGCGTGTGTGTGTTTGTGTGCACATTGTGCGGTGTTGTGTGTGTGTGTGTATGTGATTGAATTCATAATCCTCAGTGATGTGCACTTCCATGCATGAGCTTCTGGTTCATGATGAGCAGTAACCGCGTAGGACTCAGCGAGTCTTCAGACTGGGATGACTGGGAAATGGTAGAACCTGTTCTGAAGACGTGAGCAAGAGTGACTAACAGCTCCCTCTTAACCATATATAAGCTATGAGCGATAGGAGCATTCAAGGAGAATTGTTATCATTAAGCTAATAACGATAACCTGATAATGTTATCCTTGTCAGATATTCACCCCGACCTGTAGTGAAAGTAACTCCTGTTCACTGGTGCACTGGGCTTTTTACCACAGAGAGAGACCTATTCTCTCCTAAATGGATCCCTTGTTATGTTGTGTCTAAAATATCTCTTGGGTTTAGTTCATGAGCTGTTCTACTGTTATGTTTCAACAATCTGGCCTTGAAGGAAATGTCAGCTGCCGTAGATTTCCACTGAAGGTGGACGTCAATGTATGCATGGCAACCCTTTCTGATTCTGTTTTGTCATGGCAATTTTCCTCCTGTAATTGGAGTCACAGTAATTAGTCAAGTCAAACACATTTTAACCGAATCAACACTTATGAATGTGATTGGCCGGTATCCTTAAGATGTCTTGTGTAAATTTGTGTTTTAATGTGAAATATTCATACTGTACCTTGTAAATTTGTTTCACTACCCAAAGTCGCATGCAGTGTCCACATATTAAGACATTGCAGGGGGCAGATATTTGCACTGTTATATATCCTAATTTGTGGCTCTTTACACTGATCACCATGGCAACACTCTTAATTGTTTATACAGCTTGCTATTGCTATCTGCCCTTATTTCTCAATTTCTCCATTTTTGTGGAATAAAGGACCCCAAACGATCCGTAACTGATGGCACGTAACTCATTTTATTTTTAATCCATTTTGGTTTTTTTGTCTCATCAGATTTGTTTTCCATTTTCTCAGAGTATGCACTTATGCACTATATGACTTAATAGCTTTCAGGAAAATAATATTTACATGTTATTTTTTTTCAAATAGTTATTGGATGCATTAGGTCAAAGCAATAACATGTAAATTGCATTAGTTGGGTGCACTCTGCTTGAAATGGAATCATCAAATAGTACATTTAGACTTAGGAATACTATGGAATTTAATTTAATAAAGCAGATGATGAAGCCGGCACAGTTTGGTGTGAACACTGTCCTGTTAACATCGTCGTGTCTTTGGTAGGAGCATTGTCATGTTAACACACACCTCTGAGAGTCTTATCAAAGAGGCACAAAGCTGCTGCATGCGTCTAGACAGACTATAATCCTATGTGTGCAATCGTGTTAAGTGCCTTATTTTACTCGGTCTAGATTACAAGCGACAGGATCAAAAGTAAACTCGACTTCATCCACCACTCAGTAATCCACTCGGGGCCGAGCATGTGCTTTGGTGATATTAACGTCATCATCGGCGGTCGCGCTCACGAGCCCACGGGCGAAAGTCCCGCACGCCGTCAAGGTCAGGCCGTGTCTCGGCCATTTTTCAGCCAAAGCATCTTCCCTCACTCGAAATTCCTTCCTTCCCTGTCCGCATAGGTCCATGAGGACAGCCGGGACAGCTTGACCTCCCTGCCACGTCGGGACATCATGGCCAGCTTCCTGCCCGACAGCAGCGCCTACGAGCTGCTCACCGTCATCGGTGAGTAGGGACATGAGGGAAGAAAACCATAGCCATACCAATAGTCATGATGAGATGTTTGACTGATTTAGTTTTTTTTTTTTTTATATCTGTACCTGTGCGTTAGGCCGGGGCCTGGAGGACTTGATGACCGTTAACCTCGCCCGATACCGGCCCACAGGGGAGCACGTGGCCATTCGTCGGATTGACCTGGAGTCGTGCACCAATGACATGGTCGCCTACCTGCAGGTCTGCATCCTAGTTCTCGTCTCTCTTCATCTAATGACATTTAATGTAAAACCCCTAATTTTGACTAGAGAGAAAAAAGGTCCAGGAAAGCTCTCAAACCCTTAAACTTGCAAGGGTCAGATGGTTAGCGAGAAGACCACCTCCCCTTCCCCGGCAGCCTCTCTTCTTCTCCCAATTTACGCTTCCTCTCCTCACTATTACATCACTGGGTTCCTGATGTAACCCGTGAAGCCGTTTTTCTGATGAACTTTGCCGACCGCCATTTGATATCATTCAGTGTTTTCTTCTCTGTCTGTCATCCTGATCTAATCTAATACAGTGGAACCCCCACCCTCTCTCGCAGGGGGAACTGCATGTGTCGAAGCTGTTCCACCACCCCAGCATCCTTCCCTATAGGAGCATCTTTATCGCTGAAAATGAGCTGTGGGTCATTACCCCCTTCATGGCGTATGGTAAGGAATGGACAAAGAAATAATACAAAACAGGTAACCCTAACCCAACAGGTAATGGAACCTGGCTTTGTCACCATTACCTGTGTTTGTTCACCAGGCTCAGCCAGGGACCTGATCAGCAGCCATTTTACAGACGGTATGAGCGAGCTGGCCATTGCGTACATCCTACTGGGCATGCTCAAAGCGCTGGAATACATCCACCACATGGGCTACGTGCACCGGTAAAGCCTATATGTAAATATACTGGAGATTTGGATATTCATTGGGGATCAGGACAGGGAATCGCCTAATTCCATTTGTATGTATGTATGTATGTATGTATGTATGTATGTATGTATGTATGTATGTGTGTGTGTATGTGTATGTGTGTATGTGTGTGTGTATGTGTGTAGGAGTGTGAAGGCCAGCCATTTGCTGATCTCAGCGGACGGCCAGGTGTGCATGTCAGGGCTGCGGAGCATCTTCAGTCTGATCCGCCACGGCCAGAGAGCCAAAGTGGTCCACGACTTCCCCCAGTACAGCGTCAAAGTGCTGCCCTGGCTCAGCCCCGAGGTCCTGCAACAGGTACTGGTTTTACCAACACATTTCAAAATGCATTTCTCGGCAATAGAGCTTAATTTACGGTATAATATGATTTCTTTAGGGGTAAATGTGAATGTGGACAGTCAAACAGTGACTGTGTGGTGTTCCTTCAGAACCTGCAGGGTTACGACTTTCGATCAGACATCTACAGTCTGGGCATCACCGCCTGCGAGCTGGCGAACGGACATGTTCCCTTTAAGGACATGCCAGCTACACAGGTAAGCAGAATATCCGTCACCGTCTCAGATGTTATCACTTATTGTCTACTTGCACATTTTAATTGATCATTGCTGTATCTACTATCATAGATAACCCTGAGCCCTCAAATTGGCAAGGAAAAGCTTGCAAAAACCCAGAGGGATCCATCCCCGTTCCAGGATGGCTAGACGACCAAATGGCCAGATATGACAATAAAAATAAACAAAGAGCAAAGCTACTAATTATCCATAGGAAAGTAATGTAAATTATAACACACAGAAAAGGATGGTGAAGTTGAAAAGGCATTTGCTGTAAAACAGGGGTCTCAAACTAAAATAATCTTGGGGCCACTGGTCCGGTTGTCTTCTCCTTAGGGGTCCACGTTGAACATCAAGGGAAAAACAAACTGTCCTGCGTCTTTCTTAAAAAAAATAAAAAATACCGCACATTAGTGAATTAGTGATTAATAATACGTCGGTTGAAAATAGAGATACTAATAGACAACTATTGTGACATCATAAAACAAAAGCTGTCCTGTCTAAACTTGTTTCTCATAGATGCTTCTGGAGAAGCTGAATGGGACGGTGCCGTGCCTGCTGGACACCACCACCATCCCCCCAGAGGAACTGTCCATGAAGCCGTCCCGCTCCGGGGCCGACTCTGGGATCTGCGAGGGCATCGGGGCTAGCGGGGCCCGCCACTCCAACGGGGAGCCCTCTTCCTCTTCAGCTGGACACCCCTACAGTCGTACCTTCTCCCCACACTTCCATGCCTTCGTGGAGTTGTGTCTGCAGAGGGACCCTGAAAAGAGGTGAGTCAAGCAGTGACTTTCCACGGCTATTCTAGTTTTTGGGGAAATTTCACAGGGTTAGGGTTAGATCCTTGATCCTCTCTGCAGCCATGCATTGAGCTAACACAGTTAGCATGCAGCCCGTCACTATCTTGCTACTGGACGCACAGGGATGAAATCCTTGGGGATTAAAAGATAAATTTCCCCAAAAAACTGTCCCTTTAACTAAAGCACTGTTGGACACACTGACAGATTATTAAATCTTACTTTTTTTTTTTCTCTTCGTTTCAGACCCTCTGCCACTGCCCTCATAGGACATCCCTTCTTCAAACAGGTGTGTAAGATACATAAACAACATCAATAATCTTCACCTCACTTTTAAATTAACAAAAATTACCACTGATAATTTGTTGCCATTGCATTCCAAAAATAAAGTCATGCTCATGTCTCGATTCAATCCCAGATTAAGCGCAGACCATCGGAGGCCTTGCCAGAGCTCTTCCGGCCCGTGTCGCCCTTCACCAGCTTTGAGAGCTCCCAGCCCCAGGGCTCCCCCACCGGACTGGCCAGCCTGGAGTCGGGCTTCAGCCATCTGGAGGTGGACGATTGGGACTTCTGACATTGAAGGAAGCGGAGTCGGAGATGAGAAAGAAGATGGGAATACACAGATCCGGATGTCAAAGGGAGATTCTGTGGCAAGACTAGGCTGGATTTGTAATGTACATAGTTTAAATACATAAATGGAAACGCTCTTGTCCAGAGCTTAAAAGCCAGCAGCCATGTTGCCTCTCTTTGATGTCTTTTTGCACGTCTGCTCTACTGTAGGTATGCACAAACCTCTGCACTAACAGCCTGTTATTTGCCACGTAGACACAAAGATCTATGTTTAGACTTGCTCGTTACAAGAAAACGACTATTCTCTCTAGTTGACGTTAAAGTATTAAGAGGCTCGTTCATGGATCTTGATGTGGACTGGTATTTAACATTCTCAACAGCATTATTGAGAAGCTGCTAGTTAACTCAGAGGGAATAAGCTACCTCTCGTTTGATCACGGCTTCTTGACGATGCAGCTTTCATGCTAACTAGATACTCATCTTCACAACTAACCAAGACTTGCCTGTTTACAGCACATGGAAGGCTCCAGTTTGTCCTCTTGGCTTAGAGCGCATGTGAAAGCATTGTCCCCGCCCCCAGCAATTTTGTTTTGAGAGTTAAAATGTTAACATTTGTTTATTTCAATCTTCAGAATATAGTACCGATTCCACAAATTTAACTCTGGGGAAATGTTACATCTGTCAGACGTGAATGTCAAACTGGTGCTTGTTGTGTCTGGTTGCATGTCAATTCCAGAGAAGGCTCAAAGAAAGTGTTGTGAAAGTAAAATATTTTACTTGTTAATAAAAGTTGTTCATTTTCAACCTTTCATTTCAAACAACACGTCAACTGTTAAAAAAAAATACTTTATTCGTTATTAGACACTAACAACAATGAAGGATGACAAACGGCGGCTAGTTCTCGTCATCGGAGGGCGGCTCGTCTGCTGCGGCCTGTTGCTTCTGGATCTTGGCCATCAGCTCTGAAATAAATTGAAGAAAATCAACAAAATATATCAAGGAAGTAATAAAGTAGGATTGATATCTACATTTTTCTCCATTGACCGTCCTAAGCAGGACATGTCTTTTACCTTTTGCGGGATTGAACACGCCGTTTGTCTGTGTGTTGCACACGTAGCATCGCTTTGACTTGCGGTAATGCTGGAGGGCGCAGGTCTCGCAAAAGTAATGTCTGCACCTGGAGGAGATGGAAGGGACTGGTGGTTAAAGGGTCAACACACCAACCACTAAATTCTAAATTAAAATAATTCATAGTTCCAGGGAAATTAGCCTGTTTTGAGTCTTACTTTGTGATGATGGGGTTCTTGAAGGACTCCCTGCAGATGAAGCACTTGAAGGGCAGGTCCTCCTCGTCGCTGCTCACCTCGTAGTTCTCTTCATCTACACCGAAATCAGACGGCTGTTTAGTTGTACCGTTCGTACATACAAAATTAATCCACAGGCCCAGAGCTACGCAGCTGCTGTTTAACTCACCGTTGGCTCCATACCGTCCCTCCTCCAGTTCCCTCTCGATCTGCCAGCCATGCTTGTAGTCGGAGCGGTCGTGAAGGAACTTGCAGCTGTCTGTCAGGAGAAAGGCCAGAGGGATGCCTTTAGATCATATGTGTCAAACTCAAGGCCCGCGGGCCACATCCGGCCCGGCATACAATTATATCCGGCCGGCGAGATCATTTTATATAGATCTATTATTGTTATTAATGGACCAGCGATATGAAGCGCTGATGACACACAAACTACAGATCCCATAATGCAGCGCAACAGCTGCCCAACGATAGGTTACACAAGAACATTCCCACGTCAATCAACTCAAGCGTCTGTTGCTGTATACAACCCTACTGTAAAGTCAAAGCTAGCCCCTATCAATGGCGAAAAGAAAGGTTGATTCTGAAAACAGAGCCTTTCAAAACCGATGGGAGGCTGAGTATATGTTTATTGACATTGCCGGTAAACCCGTGTGCCTTATTTGTGGAGGAAATGTGGCTGTAATTAAGGAATTTAATCTAAGACGGCACTTCGAGACAAAACATCAGGATAAGCTGAAAAACCTGAGTTCAGAGCAGAAGCTACAGAAAGTAATAAGAGTTAAAGAAGAATCTGACATCTCGGCAGACGTTTTTCACCAGAGCGAAATCACAAAGTGAAGCTGCTGTGAAAGCAAGCTTTATTGTGGCAGAAGAGATAGCCAAATCA
>OMKR01100520.1:0-15946 GCA_900302355.1 Cyttopsis rosea
AAATTAAGGGAACACTTAAATCACACATCAGAGCTTGATGAATGAATTATTCAAGTACAAAATCTTTACTGATGTACATTATTTAATTTGTTGAGAACAAATGACGTAACAACGGTCAATGGAAACCAAAACCATCAACCCATTGAGGGCTGGATTCAAAATCACACCGAAAATCAAGGTAAAAAATTCAAATCACAGGCTGATCCAACTTGCGTGAATTTTATCACAGCAACTCATAATGTGACTCAGTAGTGTGTATGGTTTCCGCGTGCCTGTATGCACTTCCGACAATATCTGGGCATGTTCCTGATGAGTCAGTGGATGGTGTCCTGGGGGATCTCCTGCCAGACCTGGATCAGGGCATCAGTGAGCTCCTGGACAGTCTATGGCAGTAATTGGCGGCATCGGATGCACAGATACATAACGTCAGGCGAACGAGAGGGCCAGTTAATGGCATCGATGCCTTTGTCATCCAGGAACTGCCAACACACTCTGGCCACATGAGGCAGAGGATTGTCCTGCACCAGGAGGAACCTAGGGCCCACTGCACCAGCGTAAGGTCTGACAATCGCTGAGGATTTCATCCCAGTACCTAACAGCAGTCAGGGTACCGTTGGCTATGACATGGAGGTCTGTGCGACCCTCCAAGGATATGCCTCCCCACACCATCACTGACCCACCACCAAACCGATCATGCTGGATGATGTTACAAGCAGCATAACGTTCACCACGGCATCTCCAGACTCTTTCACGCCTGTCACATGTGCTCAATGTGAACCTGGTATCATCTGTGAAGAGAGTGGGGCGCCAATGGCGGACCTGCCAATTCTGGTGTTCTCTGGCGAATGCCAATCGAGCTGCACGGTACTGGGCTGTGAGCACAGGTCCCACTAGAGGATGTCGGGCCCTCATGCCACCCTCATGGAGTCTGTTTCTGACAGTTTGGTCAGAAACATACACACCAGTAGCCTGCTGGAGGTCATTTTGTAGGGCTCTGGCAGTGCTCCTCCTGTTCCTCCTCGCACAAAGGAGCAGATACTGGTCCCGCTGCTGGGTTGATGCCCTTCTACGGCCCTGTCCAGCTCTCCTCGTGTAACGGCCGGTCTCCTGGTATCACGTCCATGCTCTTGAGACTGTGCTGAGCGACACAGCAAACCTTCTGGCGACCACATGTATAGATGTTCCATCCTGGAGGAGCTGGACTACTTGTGCAACCTGATTGGGCTGCAGGTACTGCCTCATGCTACCAGTAGTGACAACGACACTCGCAGAACACAAAACTAGAGAAGAATCAGTCAGGAAAGATAAGGAGAGGGCAATTGTCTGTGACCACCACATGCAAAACCATTCCTTTTTTGGGGGGTTGTCTTGCTTTTGCCTCTCCATTGCACCTGTTGTCAATTTCATTTGCACCAAAGCAGGTGAAATTGATTCACAATCACTTGTGCTTCCTAAATGGACAGATTGAAATCCCGGAAGTTTAACTGACTTGGTGTTTACACTGCTCAAAAAAATTAAGGGAACAGTATATTTGATTTATTAAAAACAGAAACGCGATATGACCATCGTGAAAGACAAAAATATTGTGTAGTCCAATTCTGACCAATCAAATAGAAATGCATATAGAAATACTTATTTGCAAACTAAACTTTCACCCTGTCCTCTCGATCTACTGCCAGGTTCAGCACCTCTTCATATGGGACTCCACTTCGCACTCTGCAGCGTTCGCTGTGAGGGGGTTCTTCCTCACAGCGGCTGATATGAGGACAGTAAAAATAAATAAAACCATTTGAAACAGGACAATGACAATGTACCAATATATTATCATTTATGATCAATCAAATCATTTGATTATTACTATTTAAATATAATGAGAAATCCTCACCAATTATAATGTTCCTTAACGTCAAGGTTGCCATTGACGTTTCTCCGTTACACCTCCGTACACCTCACCACTTGATAGTTTTGGGGAGGTTGCTGGAAACGGTACACTATTGTGGTACACACACTCATTAAACGCCAAACAGTCTCCTTTACTGTGGTCCCAGGTGGTTGGTCTAAAAGGGAATAGGTGTATCAATATTGACATCAACATACTCTTAAGGCTCCAAAATGCAAAGAAACATGTTTTCAAATTGAGAATATACAATTTATTCATGTTAAATCCCTCCTTTTCTGGTTAATTGCCTATTTTTCCAATTGTATATAATGAATATATTATTTTATATTCAGTACACTCAATGTGCATTTTTTTCAAATAGTAGTAGACATTCTTTTGGGGCTTCAAAGCTACCGTTATTGAAACTGATGAAATAAAAATCCTAATGTCATACAGGTTCACTTCTGAAGGACCTAAAAGCAAATATTTTGTAGTTTAAATAAAAAAAAAATTCTAAGTACATCCTTCTTAATCTATCTCCCATTGCTTTTCCTTCTCTCTATTTCTCATACAGTACCATCCTTTTAAAATTCTCAATAGAGACAATACAACGGGTGATGAAAATGAGACGACACCGTCTGCTGACGAGACCGGGGACGACATAAACCATAGGGACATAAGGACATAGGCGGGGATATATTATATAGGGCGATGTTACATATTTTAAATATAGCTATGACATGTAATTTTATTCAAAAAATATAACGGC
This sequence comes from Cyttopsis rosea, assembly GCA_900302355.1. Classification (NCBI taxonomy): domain Eukaryota; kingdom Metazoa; phylum Chordata; class Actinopteri; order Zeiformes; family Parazenidae; genus Cyttopsis; species Cyttopsis rosea. Next base: position 2,649 of record OMKR01100520.1, read on the forward strand.
TGAAAAAATACACAGGTCAGAAGTAATAATTCAGTTTGAGGTCAGTTGGCTGGACAGTTGATTTTCTGGCCTTCTTGCTATCCGTGTTCTGGCTCAGGTCCTCATGGCATATCCCAGAGGTGCACACTGTGGGCCACGATTGGCTGTGTGGGTATGGGCCACATACTGTATATCGACCTCAGCCCAGAAACGACAGAATGAACCACTCGCGGATACATACTGTACTTTAATGTCTGGTCCGATTTTTGCACACACAGTTAACCGGACCAGTTGTCAGCCAGACACTGACAGATAAAAGCTGCATTCGGCCCAGAACTTACTGCTATCTTGGTTGCGTATGAAATTGAGATTCATGGATGTGAAAAAGGTTGAAAATCAGTGTTTTCATCAAGCCGATCCAATTTTACTTCTAAATTCCTATCCATGCTCGCTAAATTCAGGGTTTCATGTCTGCATAGTTGCATATGTTGGAATCACGACATAGTTATATTTTTCAGTCCCAATTCTGTGGGGCCAAGACTTAAATAAATAAGGTTCCACTCTAATGTTTGCCCAGAGAATAGGAATGTAAAGATACAAAGAAGTGACTGAGGTGAATAATCTATGGCTTTTCAGGCATTACGTAGAGGCATGAATGACTTTGCAGTTCTCAACACCGGGCGGAAGATGCCCCTACTTGGCCTGGGAACATGGAAAAGTGAGCCTGGAAAGGTACATTCTTTGACTATACACCTTAATCATCAGCACTGTATTTAAAATGTGCATCTACTTTAGTACCTTTAAATTCTTCCCAGGTTAAGCAGGCAGTCATTTGGGCCTTGCAAGCCGGCTATCACCACATTGACTGTGCTGCAATCTACGGCAATGAGGCGGAGATTGGGGAAGCATTGCAGGAGACATTGGGCCCGAGCAAGGTAATACTACCGAAGCAGACAACACATCTAAGTACATCTCCAGACCCTTAAGTAGGTGGTATATTTCAAACAAAGAAAAAAATGTTTTAGGCCTGTTACTCTACGCAAGCTACAATACGCAAACGCAGGTATTTGCTTGCATACCATATGCACGTATTGGGGCCCTGCTAGAGTCATACATGGCTAATCCACAAAGGGGCACCAAAATCACTTTATTATTATTTAATCAATTTGGTAGCCGGGTATTTAAAAATGGCTAGCGAGGAGTGATGCATGATTTGGTATATTCTCAATCGCCGCTGAAAAATAAAAACCATAAGATGGTCAGTACGTCTTTTAAATTCTACAGGAATGCAAGATGGGAAATATTATTCACTCGTCTTGCCTATGTGTGAATTGGGTGAAGACAGACATTTCCAATATTTTTGGATGTCAGCATCTTAAATTTGACAATCTCCGTCAGTTGTTTTCCTTCCAATGCAATCACTGTTATTTTTGTTTATTTTGATGCTTTATTCCCCATTTTACTCATAATGTAGTAGGCCCATTATTTACTGCAGTGTTATGCCCCATACAACAGTTGATGCTACTTAATTTTTTTAAATAACTTATAATAAATAAATAATAAATGCTTTATTTTTCAATTCACTGGTAACACATAACAGTGTTGTGCTTAAGAAAACAAACACTGAGGGATGCTGCTGTTGCTGCTGTAAGGTGGAACAATGAAACCGAGGAGAGGTTCGTCGGCGCGCCCGCCTGGCGGGGAGCGTGGGGACTCCCCTCCGCTCCGGGCGTGTCCGGGGATGGGGGCTTTGTCAGCGGAGGGAACAGAGTGCGGAGGGGAGATGGGGAGGTGGAAACCGAAGCGCTGGTTTGAGATCCGATTCAGATTGTACGTCCATTGTCGACACAGATTGTCCAAACGATTGCATCTCCGCAATCGTTTCTATCGTTTTTTCTTTTTAGAACAAGACCGCCAGCATCAAACATAACGCTTCTGTAGCCATGATTGACAGTTTCTTGACCCTCCTCCCCGACGACCTATGAACTCACACAACGATGATTGGTCGGGGCTGTCCTGGTCCTGGTCCTGTCTCCTGGTCAAGACACGGCTAGAACTTTTGGCACTATGATAGACTATCTGACATGGTGACCATCATGAAAGACAAAAATATTGTGTAGTCTAATTCTGACCAATCACAAATCAGTTTGCAAGCGTGTGGTATTTGTTTACAAGTTTTGGTCCGCTGTTAAGCGTTACCCTGTGAACACAAATTGAAGCAAGGTCCAAGTGCAACATTGTAACATAATCCCTGAATCTGAACAAAGCAAATGAACTACAGGTCTGAATACACCCTAAAGCTTTTTTCTGGTTGATATACAATGTGTTTTATTTCTAAATGCTAGTATCAAATGTACGTGGTGTATATAATTTTTTTTACACAAATGGAGAAATATTCAGTGGAAAAAGTCATACATTTACGAGTTTAATCTCTGATATATACACTCACTGAGCACTTTATTAGGAACATTATACTAATACTGGGTAGGGCCTCCCTTTGCTCTCAAAACAGCCTCAATTCTTCTTGGCATGGATTCCACAGGATGTTGGAAACATTCCTTTGAGATCCTGGTCCATGTTCACATGATTGCATCATGCAATTCCTGCAGATCTCAAAGGTATTCTATTGGATTCAGATTCAGTGACTGGGAAGGCCACTGAAGAACATTGAACTCATTGTCATTCTGATGGTTGATGTGAACATTAAAGGGGGACATATCATGAAAACAACACATTTTCAGTGCTTGTGCACATTAATTTGGGTCTCTGATGGGCCATTGTCATGTTTATGAAGCCAGTTTGAGACGGAGAGCTTTGTGACATGGTAAATGGGGTACATTTATATAGTGCTTTTCTCAAAGCGCTTTACAGTGCATACCTCACATTCACCCATTCACACACACATTCATACATTGATGGTGGCGGCAGCCGTGAAAGGCGCACACCAGCTCAACGAGAGCATGGTGCATTATCACGCTGGAAATAGCCGTTAGAAGATGGGTAAATTGTGGGCATGAAGGGATGCACACGGTCAGCAACAATACTCAATAGGCTGTGGCATTGAAGTGATGATTGATTGGTATTAACAGGCCTAAAGTGTGCCAAGAAAAAATTCCTCACACCATTACACTACCGCCACCAGCCTGGACTGTTGACACAAGGCAGGTTGGGTCCATGGATTCATGCTGTTGGTGCCAAATTCTGACCCTACCATCTGTGTGCCTCAGCAAAAATCTAGATTCATCAGACCAGGCTACATTTTTCCAGTCTTCAACTGTCCACTTTGCTTGAGCCTGTGCCCACTGTTGCCTCAGCTTTCTGTTCTTGGCTGACAGAAGTGGAACCCGACGTGGTCTTCTGCTGTTGTAGCCCATCCGCCTTAAGGTGTTGTGCGACGTGTTGTGCATTATGAGATGTTTTTCTGCTTTCTTTACCACAATTGTAGAGTGGTTATCTGAGTTACCGTAGCCTTTGTTAGCTCGAACCAGTCTGGCCATTCTCCGTTGACCTCTCATCGACAAGGCGTTTCTGTCCGCAGAACTGCCGCTCAATGGATGTTTTCTTTTTCGCACCATTAAGAGTAAACTCTAGAGACTGTTGTGCATGAAAACCCCAGGAGATCAGCAGTCCCAGAAATACTCAAACCAGCCCGTCTGGCACCAACAATCATGCAACGATCAAAAACACTGAGATCACATTTGTTCCCCATTCTGATGGTTGATGTGAACATTAACTGAAACTGCTGACCCGTATCTGCATGATTTTATGCATTGCACTGCTGCCACATGATTGGCTGATTAGATAATTGCATGAATAAGTAGGTGTACAGGTGTTCCTAATAAAGTGCTCAGTGAGTGTATATCTGAGTTTTTCTGAGGAAACTCCTTCAGCTATGTCATTTTTGAGTAGTATTTGTATTTAGCGCCTCTCTGAGAAACGCAAGGAATTGCACCACACGTACGTGTAGCGTTTCAAAATTTGTGCTATGCAAGATATTGCATAGCTCTTTGCGTTGTCTTGCATAGGGTATGTAACAGGCCTAACTGTGACATGGTCAACCATGTGATATTTGGACCGATTGCGGATAGGATAAAGGAATTGGAAGTGTCAACAAACTGTTGAATAGATTCCAATAGCTTCCATTATTTTCCATTCTCCGTCGGCCCACCCCTCCATCTGCACCCAGGCCCTGCGGCGAGAGGATGTGTTTGTCACGTCCAAGCTGTGGAACACGCGGCATCACCCGGAGGATGTGGAGCCATCGCTGCTAAAGACGCTAAAGGACCTGAAGCTGGAGTACCTGGACCTCTACCTCATCCACTGGCCCTATGCCTTCCAGTAAGCACCAGGAGGAGGAGGGGGGAGCTTCTGAGTGATCGCATCAAACAAGGCATGACCCCAGAAATGGAGAGATGGAGGATGTCAAAAACGGTTTCCATTTCTGACGTCCTCCATCTCTTTATACAAATCTTTAACTGGAACTCGGTAGCTGTTTCTGCACACTGCCCCAATATTCCTTGACATTTTCCTTTACAGATTTCTTTCCGTCTGTCCAAAGCACATATCCCGGCTCTTTTGTTCCCCCTAGACGAGGAGAAGCTCCTTTCCCCAAATCGGAAGACGGTACCCTGCTGTATGATGACATTGACTACAAGCTGACCTGGGCCGCCATGGAGAAGCTGGTGGAGAAGGGCCTCGTCCGGGCCATCGGCCTGTCCAACTTCAACAGCCGGCAGATAGACGACATCCTCTCCGTCGCCAGCATTAAACCAACTGTCCTTCAGGTGGGAGGGGCTTGGGCGTGAGGATGCCGCGCTATGATTTGTTGAATGAGGAACAAAAGTTTGTTGTGATCGGTAGTGAGTGTAAAGGCCACATGAATTTTGACTGGATCCAATAATTACACTAATCATAGTTTTATTTTTTCTTTCTGACCTAATTAATTAATGTCTGTCACGTTCAGGCAGGTTTTGGTCATGGAATCGTTTTTTTGTGACCGATCTTGTACTGGAAGAGATTACACCATCTAAGATGGGATAATTATTTTAAAACGGTGATGATTTAGGTCTATCTGAGCCCATCACATTGTCCTGACATTGTGACGATAATACACAGGTTCGTTAAAGAAAAAAAAAAAGTGATGATTCATTCATTTCCCAACCGCTCTATGTGAAGTAAAGTGCAATTCTGCAAATTCCTGGTTTCCCTGGAGGTGTAGGTGTCAGCAGCATATTGGATTGTTGCCCCATCAGACAAGGATACATTCTTTAAAAAAAAAGATACGAGAATGAATATTTATACTCCTAGTCGAACCTTTAGTGTGATTCCTAGGAGTGATTCTCAGACACAGCTGGGTCAGACGTCACCGTTATTGTTTGTATTTGTGTGCATTTCTGGTTGCGTATGTTTTTGTTTCATTTTGGCAGGTAGAGTGCCACCCCTCCCTGGCCCAGGTGGAGCTGCTGGCCCACTGCCGTGACCGGGGGCTGGTGATGACGGCCTACAGCCCCCTGGGCTCGCCGGACCGTGCGTGGAAACACCCCGACGAGCCTGTGCTGCTGGAGGAGCCTGCTCTCTCCACCCTGGCCAAGAAGTACAGCAAGTCCCCTGCTCAAATTATCCTGAGGTGATTCATTTAGTTAGTCCAGAATGGATTACAGTATATGCATATACAGTACTTTTTAAACTTTGACCCAACATTCATCTGCAGCAGAATAATGGTAAGTGACAGCAATAGAACAGAGCCATTTTGCACAATGTAATAAAAATAGGTTCTTACTGTATTTCTATTTTCAGATTTAGTCTATCTATTTGGAGTTTGTCTATTCAGAGGTTTATTATGGTTAGGCCTATTTATTTATTTATTTATTTGTCATTTTCTATTTATTTATATTACTTGCCTTTTGTGTTCCAATCTGTGTTGCCCTAACACCTTAATTTCCCATACAAGAAAAGCGCAAAAGAGTACCACACATCTGTGTATCACATCTAGCAGTCATCCATCATTAAGGAATTGGTCCAGCTTCAAGTAGAAATGGCACCTGCATAGGAAAAACAGTGAGCCAATGCAAACTTCACATGTTGGTTCAGCCTGTATGAATGTATTGGATCTTCCGCCGTCCACAGATGGCAAACTCAGAGAGGAGTGGTGACGATCCCCAAGAGTGTGACGGAGTCTCGGATCAAAGAGAACATACAGGTGAGCCGTTATTGGAAAAAGAACATTGAATATTGCCTTAAAATTAATGGAATTTAAAAACGTGAGAAGGTATCTACGTGAATTGTTGTGTGACAGTCCCCCTTTAGAGGCTACTTCCCCTATAAAAGATGCTTTGTCCGTCAGAATCACGTTTGTTCAGTTAAGGTCGAAAGAGCCTATGGAGCAACAGTTGTTGTTTTTTCTCGATTTTTTGACAGATTTATTTGGGAGTAACTTGAATTTGAATCATTTAGTTTGGTAAAATGAATTGCTTGGAACATGGATGTACCCTGGATTTCCTCACAAAACTATTTTCTAAATGCTTGTAAAAATCTAAGCCTTATCCAATAAAGGTTATATTACCAAGAATAAAACTTAAGGTTCAATGTCATGAAACCATTTTTGGCAGAAGTCCCAAGGGATGAGAATCCCCCCTAACTGTTAAACTTGTGTGGGTCAAGTTTCTTTATGCGTTTTTTACGACAGATATTTGACTTTACCCTGGAAGCAGAGGAGATGAAAAGCATGGCAGAGATGAGTCGAGGTTGGCGCTACATTGTACCAATGATTGAAGTAAGTTTCCATCTGTGTTATGCTGTTTTTAATCTTCCACGCGACTGGACTCACAAGTCAGTCTCTAAAACTTCGCTCAACTAGAGACTGAGGACAATCTCCCAGGTTCCGTTGCTAAAACTGGGTGGAAACAATTTGAGAGTTAAAAAAAACCCTGCATTGCAGAACCAATCGAAGAAGTCGCGTGTGCTTGTAAACACTGTCATATCAGAAAGGGATGCATTTTAGGATGGCTCCACCGTGGTCACTGAAGAAAACTCCTTCAAAGTTTGTTGCTTTGTCGCTATTCATCAGTAAAAAACAAACACAATCTTTCATGACATGATTCATCTGTCCGGCCGGATTACACATCTGCTTTGGAGGACAATACAGGATGAGTTACACACGTGCTTTACTGTGTTCCGTATGGAGTCCCGGACACAAGAACCCTAACCCAATGTTATTAAATCAGTGATCATTTTCAACCTGTCCTAATGATAAATAAAATAATTAAATATCCTCCAGAGACGGAAGGAACTTTCTCCACCCGGTCTCTCCCTGTCCACGCTCCGGCAACACTGGTCCACAGCTCCGCTGTCATCACCGTCCTCACCCAAGCCTACCGGGTCTATTAAATTAAATAATTCGGTGATTAAATCATTGTGATCATTTTCAACCTGTCTTTCTGGCCAACACTGTTGTGTACATCACGTCCCCGTGATTCCAGGAATCTGGCATCGTGGCGTGCTGTCGGGCGGCAACATGCCAGCTTTGTTTGGTTCAGTGTAAAAAGGCATTATTGCGGGATCTCTGTGTAAAAGGGGCTATTGGGAGACGGACTACCCAGAGCGGTATGTGGGAGTTGTCGTACACTAAAGAGCCGTTAAGTCATGACTTGACGTTTGCCATTTCCAGGTGAATGGGAAGAGAGTTCCCCGGGATGCGGACCATCCACACTACCCCTTCAACGACCCCTATTGAGGACTCCTGCAGCCCACCTCCTCTGTGCCTTGGAACCCCTCCACGGACCTGCAAACTCATCCCAACACTTTTTATCACCTCGGCCCCCGAGAACGCACACATCTCACCCGTTCTAACTTGTTACGGCTGAATCGGCCGCATCACTTAATTACATTTGGTTCATGAACGAATAGACATAAATATGGTGTGACTGTATACATGTTATTTTTTAATAAACATTTTTGTTACTTCCCTCTTTTGTATTGTGGAGGAATAACTAATGTGTAGCTGTATTAAATGCAAACTTTGGTTTGAGCGCACAAGTAGAAAGACATCTTTAAGACAAATTTGATTTTGGAGCCTCTGTGCAATATTTAGTTTCCTATAGTCATTAAAGAAAATTGTACATTCATTTGTAAACAAAGTTGTCGGGTGAAATGTAAAACATAATTCTTCCACCCAAAATCACTTATTTCATATTTTAAACATTTCACTGAAAAACAGTTGATGGGAAATTACTCTATATGCACACACATGGATTTAGGTTGGGGTGTGCCGTGGGACATATACGCTGTTGTTTTCGAACAGAGTACAAGTAATGAGTACTCACTCTTGGGTAAAAGTACGACCATGCAGTATGTTGTACACCGTTTCGGACACAGCTATTGTGTGTCAATCATTCATTGATTTATTCAGGACACGAAACTGACCAGTTTCTGCGGGAGAACATCATCTTGCTAGAAGCAAATACATGATTTTTGAGCAGAGTATCTGTTCCCAACTGCTATGGGCAGCTGCACATCTCCCATGGCTTCACAATTCATTTGATACGTGGAGGTTTCAACATTTCAAACAGCCGTTTCCGTGTAACAGGACAGGATTTTGACACTCATTTTCATTAAAGCAACTCAACCTGGACAACAGTCGTCAATGTGCATTCCCAACCGGATAAAAAAAACGTAAAACCCTCCAAGTAGAAAAATAGTCTGTAGGCCGCAGACGTCGCCGTGGCTCAGATGTAATGATAGTCTCTCATCTCTTGCAGGACTTCCTGTAGTGCCTGGTCCACTGTCAGCTTGGCGGGCCTGAGCTTGCGGATAAACTACGACAGATTAGAGAGAGGGGTTTATCAGTACCAACATCATGTTATTTACAACTTTTTGAGGAATAATATTTTAAATAACCCCAGAATTATTTGAATAAATGAATATTAGTGTATGACATTTATTCTCTTATGAAAGAGGAACACTTTCATACCATATCGACATCAGATCCCAGGAAAACAATTAAACAAGGCCTATTGTAATCAACAAACCTTCAATACTAATTTATGCCCACAAAACTAAACCGAATGCCAAGCGATGCTAATGGATTTCTGGGGGCAAAACTGAATGGAGCGTATTCACACCACAAAAATGGCGAATCACTTAATTTGCTTAGTGGGCTCGTGTTTATTTTCGGCATGAATCTTCTTCCGGCACCCTCTGAGCAAAATAATGTCTTGTTGTGCACAGCAATATTTGCCCTTTTATATTGCAAATGTAGAAACTATGAATACTTTACTTGATTATGGTCCGTACAGTAAAAGTAAAGAACGTCATCCTATTGAATCTTAAGTCTTTTAAGATTCTCTTTTTTCCCAGTTGATTCTGTATTCCTTAATATTGTGGTTCCTAAACCTTTGATCACTTAAAAAAATATTGGAATCTCCACGTACCACTAATACACAAAATAACTAACTCAAATAACTCACGAAATAACTACTCAGAATAAATATGAAAAATCACCTCAAAATATCAATATCCATTGATGTCATAATTTGGGTATGAATAAACATTTAAATTTCTTTCTTTCTTAAAGATGTTTTGCCTTTGATTTGAATTCAAATGCAATAATATTTTACAAGTGAAAGGAATCATTTTGTTCCAATGGCACCTGTCAAGGGGTGGGATAATTAGGCAGCAAGTGAACAGTCAGTTCTTGAAGTTGATGTATTGGAAGCAGCGTAAGGATCTGAGCGACATTGACAAGGGCCAAATTGTGATGGCTAGACGACTGGGGTGTTGTCGTTATGCAGTCGTTAGTACTGACCAAAAGTGGTCCAAGGAAGGACAACCGGGTCATGGGCGCCCAAGGCTCATTGATGTGGGGAGCGAAGGCTAGCCCGTCTGGTCCCATCCCACAGAAGAGCTACTGTAGCACAAATTGCTGAAAAAGTTCATGCTGGCTATGATGGAAAGGTGTCAGAACACATGTTCAGCTGTTTATCGCAGCTCGCTGTGTATGGGGCTGCATAGCTGCAGATCGGTCAGAGTGCCCATGCTGACCCCCGTCGTTTTCGGCAGTGGACGGGGCATCAGAACTGGACCGTGGACCAATGGAAGAAGGTGGCCTAGTCTGATGAATCACATTTTCTTTTACATCATGTGGATGGCCGGGTGTGTGTGCGTCGTTTACTTGGGGAAGAGATGGCACCAGGATGCACTATGGGAAGAAGGCGAGCCAGCAGAGGCAGTGTGATGCTTTGGGCAATTTTCTGCTGGGAAACCTTGGGTCCTGGCATTCATGTGGATGTTACTTTGACACATACTACCTACCTAAACATTGTTGCAGACCACCCTTAGTACACCCCTTCATGGCAACGGTATTTGCTGATGGCAGTGACCTCTTTCAGCAGGGCAATGCGTCCTGCCACACTGCAAAAAATGTTCAGGAATGATTTGAGGAACATGACAAAGAGTTCAAGGTGTTGACTTGGCCTCCAAATTCCCGAGATATCAATCCAATCGAGCATATGTGGGATATACTTAAAGGATATGCTGCTTTGGTGCCTGATACCACAGGTATCAACAGGTGCAGTGTGGCAGGGCGCATTAATCAATCATGAACCGACTGTTCACTTGCTGCCTAATATATCCCACCCATTGTAATGAGATGATCAATGTTATTCACTTCACCTGTCAGTGGTTTTAATGTTGTGACTGATGTATATAGCTGGCCCACCTCCTTGATGTCCTCCAGGGTGGTGTAGGTGTAGTCTGCCGGTCCCAGGCTCTGCACCAGGCTGGCGTGGAGGTGTCGGCTGGCCTGGACAAACCGCCGAGTCATGGCCAGCTGCTGCCTCAGCATGTCATTCAGGGCAAACACAGCTGGGCTGTATGTACTCAGGGCTGGCGCGCACGCACACACACACGCACACGCACCTTTACTATGAACACCTGTACACCTACTTATTCATGCAATTATATAATCAGCCAATCGTGTGGCAGCAGTGCAATGCATAGAATCATGCAGATATGGATCAGCAGCTTCAGTTAAAGGAGCCATATCATGCTCCTTTTCAACAAGTTAATATAGGTCTCTGATGTCTTTGTGAATGAATGTGGTATTTTCAGCAAAACAGTTCAGCCATTTTACATTCTAGACCATCAAAATCTGTTTCTGAACAAATTTGAGGCGAGAAATACGCAATGCAGTTGCTGAATCTTCACTCATTAGCTCTATAATGCCTAATTTAAAAGTTTGTTCTGACTTTGCCCACAGCGCGGACTGCACCTGCTCTAGCGGCTCCACTCGCTGGCACTCCAGCCGTAGGTGGAGTTACTCAGATGGGGGGCGGTTCTAATTCTAATGTGTCAAGCGACGTAGGGTGTGACAGCAAACTTGAACAGCGTGTTTTAGGCCTTTTAGGCAGAGCCTGTGTTGGTAGACCCATCAGAGACCCAAATTAATGTGCACAAGCACTGAAAAAGTGGGTTTTTCATGATATGTCCCCTTTAATGTTCACACCAACCATCAGAATGACAATGACAATGAGTTCAATGTTCTTCAGTGCCCTCCCAGTCACCGAATCTGAAGCCAATAGAACACCTTTGGGATGTGATAGAACGAGATTCGCAGCATGAATGTGCAGCTGACAAATCTGCAGGAATTGCATGATGCAATCATGTCAACATAGACCAGGATCTCAAAGGAATGTTTCCAACATCTTGTGGAATCCATGCCAAGAAGAATTGAGGCTGTTTTGAGAGCAAAGGGAGGTCCTACCCAGTATTAGTATAATGTTCCTAATAAAGTGCTCAGTGAGTGTATATATGTAGAAAATAGCTGAAAAAAACAGACATGCTTAGTTGGCTAGTTAAAGGGGACCTATTATGAAAAACTCACTTTTCAGCGCTTGTGCACATACATTTGGGTCTCTGATGGGCCTACTAGCACACACACACACACACACACACACACTGTGAAATAAGACAACCCAGTCAGTTTTTTCAGTTTTGCTGCCTTGGTCAGAAAACATGTGATCCAACAAGCGGTTCAGATTTGACCCCTTCTTCCTACGTCACTTGGGGCCTCATTAGAATCGCCCCCCATCTCTGAGTAACTCCACCCACGGCTGGAGCGCCACCGGGAACTGCTCTGTTGTTGACGGTACAGAGCAGCATAAATCTCTTAAAAGAAAGAGGAATTAAAATAAAACTGCAGACGAGAGAAATGTAAGTACTGAAAAAAGAGCTGTGTTTCAAGTATGCGGTAGATTGAGTGTAGGTTGCACCATGCGATAAAAATAGTGTGTTTTCATTGTAGATGTATTTATTTTATTTTCAGATATTTACGAATTGAATGAAAAAAAAAACCTGTGCAGTGTCCCCCGCAAGCTTGGAGCACGGCAATGAAAGTCGGAACAAACTTAAATTAGGCCTTGTAGATCTATGAGTGAAGATTCAGCAACTGGGTTGCTTATTTCTTGCCTCAAATTTGTTGGACAGATTTTGGTGGACTGATAAGGTGAAATAAGTGAATGTTTACGGACTAAATACAACGGAACCCGGAACTAGTGCTCAAAACCCATTGGCTCACAGAACCAGGAACTCGTGCTCAAACCCCATTGGCTCACAGAACTAGGGGCCTCAGGATTGTGGTGCCACCCACTGAAACAGCGCGTCAGGAACAGGAGGGTTAGAGAGGCAACTTAGAATAGCTAGAATGCATAATCTGATTGCTATTTTCAGCAAAAAAATTCAACGACATGTTTTGGGGACCTCAGAGACCTACAGTGGTGTGAAAAAGTGTTTGCTCCCTTCCTGATTTCTTATTTTTTTTCATGTTTGTCACACTTAAATGTTTCAGATCATCAAACAAATTTAAATATTAGTCAAAGACAACACAAGTAAACACAAAATGCAGTTTTTAAATGAAGGTTTTTATTATTAAAGGAGAAAAAAAATCCAGTGTGAAAAAGTGATTGCCCCCTAAACCTAATAACTGGTTGGGCCACCCTTAGCAGCAACAACTGCAATCAAGCGTTTGCGATAACTTGCAATGAGTCTTTTACAGCGCTGTGGAGGAATTTTGGCCCACTCATCTTTGCAGAATTGTTGTAATTCAGCCACATTGGAGGGTTTTCGAGCATGAACCGCCTTTTTAAGGTCATGCCACAGCATCTCAATAGGATTCAGGTCAGGACTTTGACTAGGCCACTCCAATGTCTCAATTTTGTTTTTCTTCAGCCATTCAGAGGTGGACTTGCTGGTGTGTTTTGGATCATTGTCCTGCTGCAGAACCCAAGTTCGCTTCAGCTTGAGGTCACGAACAGATGGCCGGACAT
>OMKR01100522.1:0-10112 GCA_900302355.1 Cyttopsis rosea
GTCGGCCATCTTGAATCACATGACCGATTTCTCGCCATTTCCACACATCGTATTTGACCTAACTAGTCCTAGGGATCTTATCACACCCACTTCTAATTCGCACACAATCATCTTCAGACATTGGAGATGAACAGTTATCAAAAGCTTTTCCCTACGTTATTCCTGGTTGCCGTGACGACGCCGCCAATTTCCATGCTTCGCCATCAAACAGGAAGTTGCTATAACTTCAGCATACTTTGTCCAATCTGCACCAAATTTCTCAGTCTTCATAAGACTCCCGCCCTGAACACATCTACACACTCATATTGACTTACAGTCATAGCGCCCCCTACTGGCAACAGGAAGTAATTGCAATGTCGCAAACATCATCCAATTTCCATGAAATTCACATGGTGTGGTGTACACATGATATACAGCAACATGTCAGGCTAATACTGCCTCACAGTCATAGCGCCACCTGCTGGCAAGAGGAAGTTAGTGTAATGTGGCAAACATCAACTTTCTGTTGCCAACCTTCTTTTGCCATGAGAAAGCACCAAATGTCTGCCCAACGTGCACGGAGGTGCGAGGGCCCGTTCATCGCTGCTTGCAGCTTTAATTGTATATTGTCTTTCTTGTCGAGTCTTTTGTGTTTATTTTTTCTATTTATTTCATTGTGTTTTTTGTACATTATTTTTTTTTATATTTCTTGTTTATTATTTGGATTTATTATTAGGTTTATAATCATTGATTCGTTTTTATCATTAAGTTTATTGTATATTACCAACATTTTAAAAATAACAACAAAATAAATATCAAAAATAAATTTGTGCACTCGTGTAATCAATCTTTAAAATGTAATTTTAACCTCCCTCCATCATTATCTTGTTCGTTCCTTCCTTTCCTGCTTCCTTCTTTCCTTGCTCTCTTCCTTCCTTCCCTCCTTCCTTCACTCCCTCTCTCTTTCCTTCCTTCCTCTCTCCCATCCCATCCTCTCTCCTTTCCTTCCCTCCTTCCTTCCTTCCTTCCTTCCTCCCTCCCTCCTTCCTCCTCATTCATTCCCTCATCCCTTCATTTTTCCCTCCTTCCTTCTTCCTCCCTCCGCCCTTCATCTTTCCAACCATCCTTGCTCCATTCCTTACTTACTCCCTTCTTCTTTCTTCCCACCTTCCTTTCTCACTTCCTTCCCTACTTCATTCTTCCCTTCTTCCTTCCTGCCTTTGCTCCTCCCTGCCTTCCTCCCGTCTTCCCTCCTCCCTTCTTCCCTCCTTCATTACTTCGTTCCTTCTTTCCCTCCTCCCATCCTTCCTTCCCTCGTTCCTTCACTTCCATCCTTCCTTCCTCCCTTCCTTCCTTCCTTCCCTCCCTTCCTCCCTCCCTCCCTTTCCTTCTTCAATCCTTCCCTCCTTCCTTCCTCCCTCCAATCCTTCCTTCCATCCTTCCTCACTCCCTCCTTCCTCCTTCCTTCCTTCCTGCCTTTGCTCCTCCCTTCCTTCCTTCTTCTTTGTGACATGGTTCCAGATTTCCTTTCATCTGTCTGTCTGTCTATCTGTCTATCTATCTATCTATTTATCTATCTAGTAAGCTTATGTAATGTTCATGTGTACTTCCTGGTCCCCTGTTGACCTTCCATGGTGCAGATCTGCTCAGATAGGAGTGTTGATTCAAACCATTGAGCTTAAGCGCCACCTCTGGCTTTACTCTTGTATTGTATGGAAGCTGCTTTGATATCCAGAGTGAAAGCACGGCGCTGGTCCTGCTGAAAGCCTTTCACGGTCACCCTGGATCCTGACAGCAGCTCCATGACAGCAGCCAGACATGCTGACCTCAGTTTTTCAGTTGGCAGACCCTGTCAGTTCCACACCCTGCTCTCCCATCAACCCTGTTACCACCCTGAACCTCCCATCAACCCTGTTACAACTCTGAACCTCCCATAAAGCCTGTTACCACCATGAACCTTCCATCAAGCCTTCTCCCACCCTGACCTCCCATCAACCCTGTTACCACCTGCCCTTTCAGATATGCCCTCGTTACAGGGCATAGAAGCGGCAATGTGTTTGTGTTTACACTGAATCAAAATGCCGTGTGGGCCAAATCAGCGACAAGACTGACTGCCCGTCTGAGAGCTAGAAGCAAGAGGGCTGAGCCTCTGTGCGCATTTATGGTGTTTGTGCTGGATTAGCCAAGCCAGAGAAATGTTTCAAAGGTCAGAAAGGATTCCTGTGTGACGGAGGGGAAAGCTACCAGTGTGGAGAGAGAGAGAGAGAGCGACTGACAGAGAAATGTGTAACAGCGGAGGACCTCTCCAAAGTCAGCGACGGGTAAAGAATAGCCACACTAAAACTCTGTCGTCCCTGGTTTAGTCCTGATCCTGATCTACACGTGGAGCTGTAGTTAAGTAATGGCCACCCAGCCAATACCGGTCCTTAGAAATGGACTTTCTTAGTGAGGCAAATGAGAGCTTCAGCCTGGGTGTCTGGGCCGACTAGATAATAATAAAATCCCGACATAGGTGTCTTTTGGAGGGGAACGTATGGCTGACCGCCATGGGCAACATCTGCGGCTGCATTCAAGGTCCCAAAGACAAACATTACATGGACCCAAGGAAGGCTCCGATCAGACCAGAGGGGAATGTTCCCCGAGGTCGCGGATATTTCCAGAGGAAGAGGAGGAAGTCAGAAGACTGTAAACCCCTGGAATGTCCTCCTGCAGGGGAAGATGGCCAATGCAGAGACACAGCTGGCGAACCAAGGCTCCAGGATTTCTTGGATGGGAATGCCGTGGAGAGCCATGCAGGCCTGGATGGAGCTTCAGTGTGGGATGGAGATAGAACCAGGCCAGGAAGCCTCAGTAGAGGGGTCTACATTGGAGAGGTGCCGGTGCTTTCTCCCAAAGAGCCCCATGCGAAACCTCCTGGACAGAGGCCTCCTTGGAGGTATGGAGGATTGTCCACAGAGCAGGAAGACGTTGATACCAGCAGGTGTGCCGTGGAGAGGAAGCTCCATGGTGTGAAGACGTCCTCCTCCAGGGGCTTTCCAGGGAAGGACGCTCTGCCAAGGAAGAAGCTGCTCCAGCGCAGGCTGAGAAGGGCTGTGAGCTTTGGAACCGTGGAGCATTTACTACCAAGTCTGAATGCTGGGAGCGAAGGAGCCTTCTCCAAACTTATCTGGATTAGCCAGCTTCACGGGGGGAGGAGGAGAAGAAGAAGAGCCCACACCTGCTGTGGTTCTGTAGAACATCTTCAGGCTTCTGAACAATGTGGGTCCTTCGAGTGCCAGGTAAACCATGAAGCTACAGGAGATTTAGAGCCACATCCTGGTTGTACAAGATGTGCGTCTTTGTTGTGGTAGAATGGAGCTTCATCACTGTTAGTAGTTGATGAGGAACACTAGCATTTGGGTTCAGTGGCTCAGGAGGTAGAGCAGCCATCTAGTAGTGGTGTGGAAATTTTTAGATTCTGGTGGATTCCATAACACCACCTTTATGTTACACAATAAGCAGGTATTGAACATAATATTTACCACACAGAGACGTCCGGTCTCGCTGTAATCTCTGTTGCTGTGGATGTTCGTGCTCTTGACTCTCATATTTGGGATCGGATTCGGGATCAAACATGTAAGGTTCCATTCAAACAGTTGCAATTTCCAATAAGGAACGAGAAATTACAGCTTATTATATTCCTTACATATATTCCTAAACTCCAGTTTACTTTTACACCCGCGGTGGCCGCCGCCATTACTGTACACAGCACTGGGCACTGGTGATGCTTCCAGAAGTTACCCAATCAGAAGAAAGTGGGCTTTTAGGGAGAGGGGGGCTTAAAGAGACAGGAGCTAAAACGGCATGTTTCAGACAGAGGCTGAAATAAGGGGCGGGGTAAAGGCCAGTATAAAATAAATAACAGGTGAACAGGTGAACAGGTGAAAGAGTGAAAATAGCATAATAGGCCCCCTTTAACATGTGTGAGCTGATAATGTGAGCTGCCATGTGATGTAGTCTCATTGAAAGCGGTTTCTAAATTAAAGGGGAGTTTATATTTATCTGACTGCTTGTATTAATTGATGAAAAAGTAACCATGTGCAGCAGTATAGAAAATTTGAGAATCGTTGTGCATTCAAATCGTTGACAGGGGAATCGTGAAGATTCACACCCCTAGTAGATAGTAGCGGTGTGCTGCAAATATCTGCATTTTGATGGAGGTCCACAGGGTACAAACAGGGTTGTTGGGAAAAAAGGTTTTTCAGTTCTTTGGAACCTTCAGCTTGGAACGAGGAACAAGCATGAAACTGCAGTAGATTGTCTCAAAGCAATGGTTAGAACTGATGGTAATGGTTTTACCTCCTATATTTCCACTTCTTTAAAGGTGTAAATATTGTAGTTTTCGGCCGTATACATCTTATGTTTTTATGTTGAGTATTCAGTAACATTCTATCACGCTGCCTAATTTGTGATATACATCTTAGATCTTACTGTTGTAGAGAATATGGCATGTTATGACTTTCAAATTGGCAATTAGGAACACAAGGTACTTGAGTGGTAATGTTGAATTGTTGCTAATTATTATAAACCCAGTTGGATTAATAAAGTGTTATCTTATCTCACCTTATCATATGTGTTATGCTGATGGAGGCTAAAGAGCCGATATCTAAGCATGTGGGAGTATAGAACCGCTCCTTTAAATGGTTGTATTACCTTTTAAAACAACTTTTCCACTTCCATAATTTTCTTAGTCCAAAATATATATCTGTTTAACCAAACTCCTTAAGATATTCCAGAGCAGTCTGATAAATTGCCCAATAAAATGTCCAAGGTGAAACTTTAAATGTCAGGGCTGCTGGTTTGACAGTGGAACCTCATCTCTTGTGTATTTTATTATAATGTTTTATGTGAGTATGACATGTAAACCAGGTTCAGGTTTGACTTTTCTTCTCATAACGTCCAACCTTCTGTTGGTTGTAAAACTGTTGAGTAATTTATGATCCGACTCATTCTGTACTCGATGACTTTTTCCATGATGTGGGAAAAGAAATTAAACTAAAAGGAAATATTGATGTAACTGTGGTAACAAAATAGAAACTTGTTTTCCATTACTCACAAAAAATAAACCTTAAAAAGATACAGCTTATGATATTTTGTTGAAATCACCTTTTTCTCTTTTGTTAACTATGTAAGGAATAATGTGGAGCCAGCTGGTCATTATTGCAAATTATCACACTGTCACATCACCATGCAATTTGGTATATATGTGCAGGGTATGACTCTGAAGGGGCTTCCACATAGGACGCGGTGCGCGCTGCACTGTGCTCTAAACTCCATTGGTGTGTATTGGTTGCTCCGCGCAGGATTTGTGCCGATCCGCTCAAAAGTTGTGTGTTTACAAAAGGTGCGTGCTCTTGGCCACACAATCAAAAGTTAAGAAATCACTCCAAGTTTGTATCCAGTTGAGATGAGAGACAGCAGGAAATGATGCTGCGTTCCATGGGAACTCGGAAAATTGAGAACTTGAGTAAGTGAGCATATTATTTGTGGATAATGGGGGGTTTCCAGTTTACGTTGTGTAGTAGTATGTTAGTTATTGTTTATTTCCGTTTTTTGGCTTGTCTTCACATTGGTGCAATTGCTGTGACTAACCTGGACCCTGTACATTGCTGCCTGCAGCTATACTTACTAATTATAATTGACTGCTGATTGCTGCTATTGACCAATCAGAATCAGTATTGCACTGAGCCGTGGAATAAGTTACTACAAACTACTGTATCTCGGGGCTCCAATGGGATATCTGAACATTTTAATTATACTTGATTTTATTGTATTTAATTTGATTTTATCCCCCAGATCTCCGAGATCCACGTGGTGGGTGAGTCGGAGGACATGACAGCCAAGGAGAAGCTGCTGCTGTGGTCGCAGCAGAGCAGCGAGGGCTACGCTGGCGTCCGCTGCGACAACTTCATGTCGTCCTGGAGGGATGGACGCCTCTTCAACGCCATCCTGCACAGATACAGGTACCGGCTGCTGGCTCATATTTTTAGGATTTGTTTCTATTGTTGTTTTGTATTTTTAGGTTTAAATTTATTGTTTATGTTTAGGTACATTTTTCTGATTCATTATTTATTTGTTAGGTTAAATTTTGTTTATTTTTTAAATTTTAAATTGTTAATTTTTAGGCTTTATTTTAAAGAAGACCTATTTTGCTCCATTTCAACAAGTTAATATAGGTCTCTGAGGTCCCCAAAACATGTCTTTGAAGTTTTTTGCTGAAAATACCACTCTAACATGCCTCTATAGCCCTCCTGTTCCTGACGCGCTGTTTCAGTGGGTGGTGCCTCCCTCCTGAGGCCCCTAGTTCTGTGAGCCAATGGGGTTTGAGCATGATTTCCAGGTTCCATTGTATGAAGTCTGTAAACTTTCACTTATTTCACTTTATCAATGCACCAAAATGAAGCTCAGTGGCATAGTGCTTGCACTGGTGCCTCACAGTAAGAAGGTCCTGGGTTAGATTCCTGCCTGGGGCACTGTTGGCACTGTGGGTCTCCCGATCAGGGGCCTTTCTGTGTGGCATTTGCATGTTCTCCCCGTGCTCACAAGGGGTTTTCTCCATATTACATTTCACTGTGAAGCGAGGTACCTTGAAAAGCGCTATATAAATGTAAGTAATCCAATTGCTGAATCTTCACTCATATTTAAAAAAGTTTTAAAAGTTTGTTCCAACTTTCGTTGCTGTGCTCCAACCTTGTGGGTGACACCGCACAGGTGTGCGGTGTCCCCCGCACACACCGATTTTTTTGTTTCATTCAATTAGTAAATGTCGGAAAATAAAATAAATACATTTACAATAAAAACACACTATTTGTTTTGGTTTTGTTTAGAGAAATGCACAGCAGATCACGCGGCGCAGCCTACCTCCAACCTTTTTCTTTTTTTTAAAGACAAAAACACACTGCAGAATTATTTTTTAACCTCTTAAGCTTCGGGCCCATTTCTTGGTTTCCGAGTGAGGTGGAGGGGTTGGAGTTTTGGGGGTGGTGTGGGTCAGCAGTATGCCACATACAAGTGCCTTACACCTTCAGAAAGTTGAGACCCTAAGGAATCATTTGAGATGCAGCTTGACACTGTATGTCAATCTTTTCTGTCAATTAAAAGGTAATAAACATTAGATTTGTAATTGCGCCTAAAATAATAATTAATCATTTGAGTGTAAAGGGGCTTTATCTTTAAACAAAATCTGACAATTTTGACGAGTGGATGACAAGCACTTTTTCTGAATGGTCTGGGCTCTTGGGATTCACAAGAGTTTCAGCTTTGTAGCAATATCCAATTTATACAACTCCAGGACTGTTTAGGTACCACAGTGTGCAGAAATAGGGAAAAGAAAAAAAGGCGTTCTGCATGCAGAACTGGGGCTCTTTTGGACCCTGAAGCTAAATAACTTAGCATGTGTAGCTGTTTATCTCTGGTATTGCTGTGATGGTAAGGCTCTTGTGGTTCTAATGAGCCCAATTTCATTCAGATATCTTGATGTGAGAGGTTTGAAAATAGTCAAGCCCATTTACTTTTGTCAAAAAAGATTGCCGACTTTAGAGCTATGTTATGCCTGCTTCCCAGCAAGTTTTTTCGCAAATTTTTGCAAGAGCCACATTTCTGAAACGTCCCTTTCCTCCATCAAACCATTATGCATTTTCTTCCTCAAATGAACTAGACTTTTTTTTCTACCTTATTGTTACTATTTATCATGCTATTTTTATTTCTGTACTGTATTTCACAGTAAGTAAGTCATTTTTTTACTGTACTTTTATTAGTTATTTATTAGTTTATTATTTGTAGACTGCATTCACAGCGTTATTCATACCACGTCCTACCTAAATAATCCAATCTGAATCTCTTTATTGTCAATATTCAATATCTCAATATTGATTAGTGCAGCGGCAATGCACACGTGAGCTGTGGGCATTATGAAATGCCTGCCATTTCAGACTTGATAGAATGACGCCATCCACAATCGATTAACTAGAGTGGACCCATGGAGTTTGTATTGGATCAAGGGACAGCAGGAAGTGGTGCTGCATTCACAGGCTTGGAAAACTGTAACTTGCCCTCTTATTTCTTTAAAGTTTTGATGGATTGTTTGATTTATTTGATTAAGGGAAAACTGCTCTAGTTTTGTTATATTTTATTGCTGCTACTTTGCTTATCTTTGGTTTTAAATTTTGGCAGAAAAAAATGGATATTAAAATTTTTATTTGTCTTTTGTATCAGCAAGAAAGTTAATTAAAAGACGTATTTCTGAAGTCTTCATCTTTATTGTCTTTGTTGTATTGTTGTATTGATGTATTGGATCAGAAAGACAGACAGCGCAGCCGTGACACATAATGGAATAGAGAGCCAAAGCCCACTTGTTCCTTGAACATTTACTGAGGGCCGGCAAGCCTGGACCCCGCGTATTGCTGCCTGCAGTTATATTTAGGGCCCGAGCACCAATGGGTCCTTGCAATGGGTACAAGGACCCTATTGTAATTTAAATATTCAGGCGAAAGGATTGCATTTTTGAGGGGCTAAAGATGCTCAAAAAGTTCCGAAACTTTGCACATGCGTCAGAAGTGGCGAAAAATTTGATATTCTATGGGTTTTGAGCATGGGTGTGGCAAAATGGCTTGATAGCACCCCGTACAAAATTACTACCACATGCCGTAGGTTTCACCTAGATGTATGAAATTTGGTAATATGTAATATCCCAAGACTTAAAAAATGTCTCTTGATGTCATGACCGAAACCAAACAGGAAGATCCACATCAAACTTGGCCAGTGTCTATAAACGACCTTAAAGATGAAAAGTTGTTAAAAGCTTGAGATTTCCTCGAATGGCTTGGGCATTGTGAGGCGTCGAATTTCCATGTTTCTTTCGCCACGAAACAGTAAGTGGTTGCCATGAAACAGTAAGTGGTTGCCACGAAACAGTGGCTTTTAACTCGACTGTACATGGTCCAATTTGCCCCAAACGTTACATTTTTGACAAGAGTCCCAGCCTGAAGACATCTGTGTGCCAATATTGAGTTATAGTTATAACGCCACCTACTGGCAGGAAGTGGTTGCCACAAAACAGGAAGTGGCTTGTAACTCAGCTATACATGGTCCAATTTGCCCCAAACTTCACCCGTTTCATAAAAGTCCCGGCCTGAAGACATCTGTGTGCCAACATTGAGTTATAGTTATAGCGCCACCTACTCGCAGGAAGTGGTTGCTACGAAACAGGAAGTGGTTTTAATACGACTGTACATTGTCCAATTTGCCCCAAACTTCACATTTTTGACAAGAGTCCCAGCCTGAAGACATCTGTGTGCCAATATTGAGTTATAGTTATAATGCCACCTACTGGCAGGAAGTGGTTGCCACAAAACAGGAAGTGGTTGTAGCTCGACTGTACACAGTCCAATTTGCCTCAAACTGAAGACATCTACATGCCAATATTGAATCCCACCAGCAACCCCCCACGTGCATGACGAGGGCCCAATCATCGCTGCTTGCAGCTTTAATGTTTTATTGTTTTTGTTATTTTTTTGTTATATTCATTGTTTATTGTAAAATTGCCATAATTATAATGCTCATTGTTTAGTTTTTTTTACAGATTTTTTTTCTGGTTGATTATGAGGTTTTTTAAATTTTTAAATGTTTATTTTTTTGTGCTGTCAGCATGCTTGGCATACAACAGAGTATTTGTATGCCGTTGCATCTAGGACAGATTTGATCTGCAAGTGGAGTTAAAATTATTGACCTGCAATGCCGCTCTTTATTCATTCTTTAATCAACAAATACTGCCTGCAATAAAAACAACTAATCATCAATACTTCTCCAGGAGGGGGGCAATCACCACGGGTGAGACAAATATAGATAGAAACAAACAAACAACAACATGTACATGGAAAGACATGAACATAGAAACCTCAGATGGCAACATACAGTGGTGTGAAAAAGTGTTTGCCCCCTTCCTGATTTCTTATTTTTTTGCATGTTTGTCACACTTAAATGTTTCAGATCATCAAACAAATTTAAATATTAGTCAAAGACAACACAAGTAAACACAAAATGCAGTTTTTAAATGAAGGTTTTTATTATTAAAGGAGAAAAAAAATCCAATCCTA
>OMKR01100523.1:0-12313 GCA_900302355.1 Cyttopsis rosea
GTCTCCGCTCCCCCCGGTTCTCTTAAAGCAGCACGAGCCGCGAAGCGAACGCCGAGCGACGGTCCGCTCGAACTTCCGGTCCTGCCGTGACGTCACGGGTTACCTGCCGGGTCACCTGAGGGCGAACAGCCAATGAGGGAGCGCGACACCACACCTGCGCAAACAGCGCGGATCTGCGTTTTCACGCTTCACAGCTTCAGAGAAACTGCGCTTCGTGCGTTTCTCCAGCTTCCGGAACGTTTTCAACTAGATTCACTGAACTAGGAGTCGAATTAGCAACTTTTATTCTTACTTTCTTTTTATTTTTTTACTTTCAATGCTTTAAAAATATTTATGCCTTTTTATTTTTAACGCTCTTTTCTTTGCATTATTCTACCTTGTTTTTAATGTTTATAATTCTACTCAGTTCCGGGTGAAGCCTCCAGCTGCACCTCAAGCCAGAAAGGTGCTGGAAGCTGAAGCAACACATCGACCAGCAGCCAGGTGACCAAACCTGTGAGAACATGATGCACAGGTGAGGCCTGGATGCTTCATTGAAACACTCCAGCTCCTACTTCCAATGACACCATGTGACCACACACACACCAATGAACCCAAAGCGATGAAGCCTGGAGTCAGGGAAGGAAGCTGCAGCCCAACAAGCATGCAACCACCACTGGCCGCTTCGCCACATGCAGGCTGGTGCAGAGTCACAGTCAGTAACAGAACCAGAGCCAGAGAATGAAGATAAGGCTTCTGTGGACTTCACATTGGTTTTAATACCATCAACATGGAAAATGAACATGTTGTCATTTTACAATGTCTCTTTGGATCATACAATCTTACCCTTACACAAAGTACTGTCACAAAGGAAATCGAAATAAATACACCAAACAAGCTTGATGCAGTCGAGTGTAAAAACAGCAAAATAACTCAGCATCGGGTGCAATTCCAGCGGAATACCTTTTGAATGTTTATTTACATAAACCAAGAGCATACAGTCGATCCAATCTCAGAACCCAGGCGTCAATTTCACACGAGTTAAAATGTCTGGTTATTTTTATTATGACGGTATTAAGAAATTGTGCCAATGTTTAGACTTTCTCCATTTTAAAAGTGATCGGTGAAGGTCATCGGAGAAATTTAGAGTTTTCAATATTTTCATATCTGCAGCTAAACTATCAAAGTTAACTCAGTAACAAACATAAGAGATGAAAACTATAACGAATGAAGCCTAACTCGACTATGAATATTTCTGTTGCTTTACACATGTCTCAAACTCTCAAAATTGTATGTATTCCAACAGCATTTTCTGGATATATATGGTTTTGGGCAACATCTCATAAATCAAGTACGCTGCAAGAAGATATATTCAGTGAAAAGTGCTAAACCACAAAGCAAGGAGGAGGAGACCCTCACATCTCCCGAGTTCATAATAAAGGCA
Source organism: Cyttopsis rosea (assembly GCA_900302355.1). NCBI lineage: Eukaryota > Metazoa > Chordata > Actinopteri > Zeiformes > Parazenidae > Cyttopsis > Cyttopsis rosea. The sequence continues at coordinate 1,424 of OMKR01100523.1, forward strand.
CCAATATGGCTTCTTAGATATATACATGGCTGGAAAACCCTTGTGTCAGACGGCCCTTGCTTTCAGAACATGGGTGTTACAACAGACCACATATAAAAATGGCCTCCTTGTAGTTTGATATCATCCAGCCCTCCCAGTTGGAGAAGGAAACCTTAATAACGTCAAGTTTCCACTCAATGACCCCAACAAAGTACATTGTACACTCTGCATTACAAAAGAAATAAATAAAAACTCAATGTTTAAGTTAGGTGTGATGTCTGTGGGCTATGCATTATGGGAGAGTTAGCGATGTCAAACAACAGGCAACCAATGTTTTATTCACATGGTCCATTATCAACCTAACAGAGAAGCAACAAATACCACCACAGTAGAATGGCTCAGACATAAGACAATGTGGTCTTCATGTGACAACACAATAAATGACTAGATTAAAAAAAAAAAGAAAAAAGGAAAAAAAAAACAATTTATGAAGTGAATAAAATATCCAACTCTCCCCAGGCAAATCTAAGCAAGGAAAAGGCTGACTTCCGTCCACAGTATATGGCAACCGAGTTCAAAACACGTACATGGGGTTACCATGGTGACCAAATTCTAAAGATGGTCTTTCAAGGTCGAGCATTATGTGTACATTCAAAGTTTATGAAAAGGAGACAGAGAACTTTAAGGCCTATGCGCATGTATACATGAATAGAAAGGCAGATGGTACATGCATTTAGACAAACCTAAGCAACATCACATACTGAAAAACCCTAACACTGACTAGTTTCTCACAGTAACCATGTCATCGCTTCCAAAGAAAGCATCTATCATCAGTAGCCCTTATGACTGCTGTGGTGCAGAGCCATTAAAGCCACATTTTTGATATATTTCGAGCACACAGATCAAGAATATTTATTTTCAAATACTAAGGAGTGATATTTCTATGCCTACATAATCCACCCAAAATCTCGCCCAGGTATCCTGCACAAATCATCCCAACAGTAAAACTTACAGCTATGTGGCTTCTATTGTGCAAAGCACGGGAGAAAAAAGGGGTCCAATTGTGAGGAGGAAACACTGTTGGTGTACAAATGCTTCACACTATTCTGTGGATGAGCTCACGCCTCTGTGGAATAGTGGGTTGCAGAGAGGAATTGTGTGGTTGTGGGCAAGAGGTGTTACCATCTGCTTGAAAAGTGCTCGGTGTCAGTTTACAAACAGTATGCAAGGCAGTCTGCATAGAGCGCTGCAGTCTGACAATCACTTTGCTGCAGCATTCGGAAGGTTTATCCTTTAATGAGGAAAATTGCAATTCTTAACAAAAGCAAGACACATCCCACAATTTCATTTTAGCCACTATTAAATAAAAACCCACCCATCCCCATAAAGAAAAATTTACTTTAATATTCTAGATATGGCTTTTGATCAGTTCTCTCCAAAAGGAGCCTTAATTTTACTCAAATGATAATATTTAAACTGGAGGCCCTAAACAAAAGCCACTCTCCTGGCATTAAGGCCGAGAAGAAAAGCCAGGGAGAAAGCTAAGTACTGTGGAGACGCCGTGGGTTTCTATACGGACACCGTGACGGGGTTGAGGGATCCGTTCCTACTAAAGAACTTGGCGAAGGCTTCTTCTAGTACGGAGGCTAGTCTACTTTGGTCCACCTAGACAAGAAACGGGGAGACAGGTTAAACTTTAAAAGGGACACGACAAACAAATAACACAAGACCTCACAACACACAGTACATCACTCCTTATTTGTCAAGTAGCAAGCAATAAAGCTTGAGTTTGGGTGTGTGGTGTACAGATGAAATAAATTAGCAAATGGGCAGAAATCTGACATATGGTTAATGTGTGGGATTGGGGCACAACCTTATTTTCAACACCACCTGCAATTGAAAACACTCAGTGTAAAAACAGCTCCCACGTACACCAACGCCTGCCCACACAAAAACCTAGCAGTGCGCTGAAATGTCAACCTCCTTTGCAAAAGTTCTTTTAAAAGCACTCACCTCGCAGATGAAGCCCAGTTGGACCAACTCTCCAGCCAACTCTTGAACATTTTCATCTGAAACAAACAAATACCCTTAATTATCATTTATTTTAATGTAAAAATGCAGGAAAATGCTTTAGCATTTAACATTGGATATAATATATTTTACTTGTCAAACATAAATAGTGCTGCATAGATTTTTGAATTCCATCTTTCCAAACAACCAAAATTTTGATCTCACAGATTTTGTTGAATTATTTTTAATTTTTTAATTAAAATTAGCATCTCTCATTTTGCCAGCAACAATGCTAACAAAATCAGTTTTTTCTTTGTTCCATCGAAAGAAACGTTTTCTTTTGCCAATAACAGCGGGAGTTTTTCCAGACTCTTGGTTTTAATTTTATGTCACTGTCAATCAGCCAGGGATATGAGCAGAACAGGAAAAGTTTAGTCTAAATTAAAAGTAAATAATAAAATGGGGATTTTTCATCATGTATGGCCACTAGAAACGCAATTCTTTTGTGTTTTTTTGGACAATAATTACTGTGTAGCTGTGTTTCCCAGCAGATGTGAATGTTTTTCTTTTGTTACTATAATGCATTTCTCTTCAACTGGAAACATTCTAAAATCTAAATAATTCTATATATGCTATAAATATTCTATACAATTATTTTTAAGGCAAAGCAATCATTGCATCATAGTAACCCCTTTGTTGAGCTAAAACAACACAAAGCCAGGTGTGGCAATGCCAGTATCAGTGTTTAGGTCAAAGGAGGAAAAGATAAAGTGGCCCAGTTAGCTGGTGAACCAGTGCATCACTTCCTTGGACTTTGGCATTAGGGGAAATTGATAGAAGGTTTTAATATTAGCAGAGTGTAGAGGAAAGGTGTGTGTGAGATTCACTGATGTGTACAAGTGTGTGAGAGAGAAAAGAAAAATATATTGTGTCGGAACGTTCAAGTTCTCAGAATTATTACAGGATCATTTGAGCTCTGTGAGTATAACTGATAGATTCCAGAACCATATGCCCAACCATATGCATCTTGTTTAAGAGAAATTCATTGAAAATAACGTTACTGCTTTTGGGCAGATTCATGATATAGCAAGCAGAACTATGACAGAGCAGAGAAAATACAGCAGGGAGTCTCTACAAGCGCTGCAGATAATTGAGACAATTATTTCCTTTGCCACGTACTTTCAGCAGAACAAATTCCTGTGTGTCTTGACACAAGGGAAATAGTGTTTGAGTTCTGAATTGGCTTATACTATGATAGCTGCACAAAATGAACAAAAACTTGATGATTGATTGAAATTGTTCAACAATTATTTGTATGAAAATCGTCCACTAAAATGTCAAGATTCTGATAGCCCAAGTGAGAAATAGATGAAATGCGAAACTAAGAGCAGTTCAGAGGTTGGACAGGGACCAGGGTGTGTCTCCCATGTGTCCAACACAGGATATGGAAGCTCATCTCATGCCTTAAGTGTCAGCTGTTAGCTATACCATAACACAGGCCTGGCATTCTGCCCACAGGGCCAATAGAAGACATTCCTGCTATAACTATGTGTGTGTGTGTGTGTGTATAATATATATATTTATTTATCTATTATTTATATATAAAAGAGAGAGAGCGAGAGAGAGAGGGGTATTGCCTCAAGCTCATCACATGTTATTCATGTGCTTTCTTGATATCCTCCCCAAAACTGAAAATAATTCCATATTTTAAGTCTTACTGTCTTACTGTCAACATGCATGTTCATTTCTCACCACCTTAAAAACAAGACATTCAATCCAAATCAAAATAAATGTATTTGAGGTACGAGTTATGTTGGCCCTCTTAGGCATGTGGCGTGTGTCTATCTGAGCTGCATGCTTCCACTGTGGCATCCCACACTCACCCACCCACATGCTCGTCTGCACATTTGGAAACTCAGTGATGATACCGTGTTCGGTAAAACCTGGGAGTAGATGGCTGGGCTGTGCACATAGCATTTGAATTTCCCCAAACGGTTGACAGACAGAGGGGAGAAGCTATTTCTATGAGCGCTGGAACAGATTATCTGGCTTCATGGCCAAAGTCTTCTTAAAATTCCCCAATGCTAGAATGCACACCTTCAGTGACTATCATAAAAACAGTGGTAGGATTGAAGGGCTGGACAAGCTGGATACTCACATTTTGCTCATGGTATGTCAGCAGTTACATTAGGAATAGATGATCACAAGCCCACATTAAACTGTGGATAATAACTATAATTTACCACAATACAATAACAACAACAGCACTGTGTGTATAAATAGAAAAGCAGTTTATCTTACTTGGTAATAAGTCACAGCTTAGATGTCTATTCAATTTATCCTCCAGTTTCAACAGTAATGTCAGCTGGCCGGGGAAAGGGAAACAAGACAGAAATAAGCTTTAGTTGAAACAGTCTATACATTTATATTTAAGACGAGGCAATAAGACCGATTTGAGTAAATATAGATTAAAATCATAAAACTTACATGATATTTGGCACCCTCATCCACAGGCTCAATATTGCATTGCATATGAACGATCTACAAGAGACAAGAATAGAGATTTGTAAAGGGGAAACACTGATGAGGAAAACTTGGCACGCTGGAAGCTGGAAAACAGCAAAATGTTCTTCTGCTGCTTCTTCTGCTTCATTTGCTCCGTTTTGTCTTTTTTTGGGTCATGAGGTCCTCTCCCTCAGACCGACATGGGTGGGAGGTGATGCTCTTCCTGGTAGGAACACTCACCTTGCGTGTCTCCAGCTCTGCAGGCTCGGGTGTGGGGGATTTGACTGAGGGGGTGACGATGGGGGACTTGACCGCCTCCTGTTGTGGCTGCTGAGAACAGGGCAGGCCGAACGCCGTCAGCGGGTAGATGCCATTCCTAACGGAGAAAAGACGCAGAAAAGAAGGGCGCACGAGTAAAAAATGGGATACAAAAAAGGCAGCAATTAATGATTTAATAGCACAAAGACTCGACAGAAAGAGGTTACATAAAAAAAGAGAATAGGGGAATCAAGACTCATAGCATTACTGCCAGCAAAATGAAAAAGGGAACGAGGAGCGAGTAAGGGATATGTTATGAATTCAATTAAAATCTAATCTTTGTGTTAGTCTGGTCATTTCAGTACCATGCCATGTAACCTATATGGCCATGAATACTTCAACCAGTAGTGGCGCTCAGCTGGGAAAAATAAATGCACCACTAGTGGCACCATGTGGCTATACGAAGTATTGCAAGAAAAAATATATAAACAATATAACATGAACCTAGGGACCTTATGTAATCATAAAAGGCCATACACCAAGCAGACACACCTAAACTCAAAAATATATTTTAATTAAGCCTTGATTAATACAGTCCTAATGTTTTCAGGATTGCTTCTAAAACAGCAACTTGCTTATTTACTACACACATGACTTGTAACAGTGACACAGTATTGTTTCTTACCTCACATCCTCAAGGAATTTATCCAGCTCTAAGGCAGGAAACTGTGAAAGCCTAATTAGAGGAGACAAAGAACCTTTTTGACTATTATGTATATATCGTTTGAATTGGGCTGTGGAAGCCATTTCAATTTAATGTACAAGCAAATATTAAACAAAGCTACTGGCCAATCACATATAACGGATAATACCCAACTAAGTGTACTCTGTCCATATTCTACTGGGCAATGCAAAGAAACAGTGCTTTTATTATTACAGAACAAAATATTCAGTATCTGGATCTCACTTGAACTGAACGCCCTCCTTCCTCTCAGCTATGACGAGGTTGGCGTCCATATTCTTGGTGATCTCCTCCAAGGCATTCTCAGGGATCATGTCTGTAAATAAAGATAAATGGGTGAGGAGTAACTAAACAGTTCTGACTTGTAAGATGCTGCACTCATTGCAGATACCAATGGTTGATAATAATAATAATAATGAGGTTGCTTAGCTAGAGGGTCATTAATGGGAGGCCAAGACAAGACGCATGTTCAAGTTCCCAAGGTGCATATTTATTTAGACATGAAACCCGACACAACTCGTGTCAAAACAAAAAAACCTGAGGATCACGCATCTCATACTTAAAGACGACGGCATGTGTTCCGGCAGCACGTTTGACCCTCCCCTTTGTGTCTTGCATGGGAAGACACAATTCAACTGCTTATATAGAATAAGACCCCTCCACGCAATCCTCTCTGGGCTGCACCATCCTCACTACAGGGATGAGATGACTGAACCAGTAAAGAGAAAACAGCGTATGAATACATAGAGTTCACAGTTTACAATGATTACTTTGCCAAACTCACTGTATAAAACTCTAATATTTAACAGTTCTCTTGCAAATAGGAAATTACAAGATAAACAAAATAATAAATCTGAAAAACACCTGGATTTGGTTTAACCCATTCACGTTCACCATGACGTCATTGTGTTGTGGAAAACCCGGAACTGTCCGGCGCACCCCTCCCTTATGGAGTTTCCGCGATGATAAGTGACCAAAGACACCGAACTTTGAAAACTTTAATGTAATGCTTTAACTCTGGAACCCAAATAGCAAAAAATGAAATGGAAAGTGTTTGTCTGTCCTTACTTGATAGGATGAGAAAACATGCTTGTTGGAAATGGTGACAAAAATAGATCACTATAAAATAGATCACTATTAAATAAATTATCTATTAAAGGGGACCCATTATGAAAAACTCACTTTTTCAGTGCTTGTGCACATACATTCGGGTCTCTGATGGGCCTACTAACACACACACTGTGAAATAAGACAACCCAGTCAGTGTTTTGCGGGCTGCCTTTGTCAGAAAACATGTGATTCAACAAGTCATTCAGATTTGCCTCCACCTCCTACGTCAAGTGGGGACTCGAACTTAGAATGAGACCACCTCCCATCTGAGTATCTCCACCCAAACTACCTTTGTGAAGGTGCGCCATTTTTTCCTCGCATGCGCCAGACCCACTAGCATTATGTCGAAGCTAAGAGCTAAGCATGGGAACTGCTCTGTTGTTGGCTGCACAGACCAGCACAAATCTTTAAAAAGAAAGAGGAATCAATGCCAACTGTCCGTGACAAAACTGCAGACGAGGGAAATGTAAGTATTTTAAAAATAATTGTGCTGTGTGTTTCTTTTGCGGTTTAGCACTAGCTAATGCTAATAGCCGAGCATACCTGTCAACCCTCCCGGTTTCCCGGGATTCTCCCGTATTTTAGGGGTATAGAGGCCTAACCTAACCCATGCTAGAATGGTTAGAATGCATAATCTGAATGGTATTTTCAGCAAAAAACTTAAAATACATGTTTTGGGGACCTCAGAGTAGCAGATATTAACTTGTTGAAAAGGAGTATATGTGACCTTTAACCTCTTAAGGTCCAGGCCAATTTCTTGGGCTCCAAGTGAGGTGGAGGGGTTGGAGTTGGTGGGGTGGGGTGGGTGTGGGTCAGCAGTTGGTGCCACATACAAGTGCCTTACACCATCAGAAAGCTGAGACACTGTATGTCAATCTTTTCTATCAATTCAATCCAGCGATGGGGCACTCGCGATCGTCGTGCCAGCGATCGGGGCGCCTGCGATGTGAGCTCCGCTGCACGTCCCTGTGCCCCCCTGCTCCAAATAAAACAATTAAAAACAGTGTGTTTTCATTTTACTACGACTCCGTGCACAAAGTAGAGCACCATGCATAACGGAGACACCTCCTCAGCCCCCCGTCGACAGATCATCTAGGGCGGCAAAAGATACTTGCACTGGGTCCCATCACCATCTTGTTACGCCACTGATCCCAGCCAACTACAAAAACTACAATTCTGTGCCATTTTGTGATGCATCTTGATGCAATGGCCTCTTGGGTAAGGTAGTTATATGTGAACAACGACATGAATGTGTTACTAGCCGTTCACTTGGTCAGGGGATATACCTGCGTTGTCAGAATTTACATCTGTGATTTGCAAAGCCCTGAATTATGTGCTTAGTCAATTTTAAGTGGTGCCCCCGATTGACACTACCACCCCTCTAAAAGTACATGTCCAGAGCTGTCCAAAACAGTTGACCTTATTTTGGTAGCTCTTTTAATTGGTGAGATATAGGGCTTCAAAGGTGACCCCTGGTCAGGGTTCAGAGGTCAATATCTCAGTTTACGGTCCACTGAAATCTCTCAAACTTACATATGTTAACCTAAAAGCTGCGATGTGTTTGGTTTTGTTCTACGACAAAGTAAAAAAAATCCTAGCCTGCCACCGGAATGGAGTCCCAAGTGTGGATTTGAAGACCATTCACTATCTAAATTGAATAAAATCAGTTAAAATGTGTTATTTTGTCGCAAAAATCAGAATCATCGGTGAGTATCCATAATACACCGCATTTGCCCTTTGTTGCATTTGTTGTTTTGATGTATAAATAACTACTGGAGGGTGCAAAATGCATTGGTTTAAATTTTGTCGTAAAATGATGCTCGATTCGATAGGTACATTTTCGTGACTATGAGCAAGGAAAGGCGTGATACAGGGTTGGCATGACATGGTTTACAGCTTTCGTCTGGAAGTCTAGTTTCCGCTAATACCGGAAGCTTAGAAATTGAGCTTGCGAGAGCTCGTCAAACACGGACTGTGCCGTGGGCCCTGTCGGGCTTAACAGGTTAAATGACTCAGGAGTTTGGACTCACTGACAAAGGAGTCGTTTTGTTCGCAACTCGGTAAATGCAGCCACACACACACACACACGCTGAATTGAGACTTGACTCTCGATTTGTGAAGGAAAAGAGCCAAGAGCCGCGAGTTGCGAGCGAAGCATGAACCTCGAGCCCCGCAGCCCAACAAGCTCAGTGAGTGGGCGAGAGAGAGACAGTGAGTGAATCTTCTACTCGCGAACAGAAAATAATTACTGAGGATTAAATTAATGTGGAAAAAAGGTGAAGGCATTTGGCATAATTCATATTGAATGTGACTGATTCACACTTTGCCATCCACCAAACTAAATAATTTTGACAGAATTAAATGATCAGCTCAGAGCCGAACAGAGTGTTCTGACGCGTTACACCAACTCAACTCAAATCTACGAACAGTCGGAAAATTGAACGAATCTCCAGAAAGAGCCGAACTTTTCGTTCCCGATCTTGCTAAGCTAAACATTTATGTATTGAAAGCTAAATATTGATGTTTATTCTCGTGATTTTATAAAAATTCTGGCTGGTACATTGTTAGTTCCCATGCTTTCAGCTGATGTTTTAGCTCGTTGATACACAGCACAAACACTTCTTCCTATTCATTATCAAATCACCCTTTGAGGGAGGTTGGTTCATTTTTTTCCCACATTATATCAAGATTTTTCTTTTTCTAGTAGGGTATCAGATCCCAAAGTTTAAATATTATCGTTGAATACCCTTTTGCCTGTTTATTTATTTCTTGCCATTGTGCCGTTTCCATAACGTTGGGATGGAAAGATGGTGGATGTCCTGGGAGCCTCCATCTCCCCGCTGGCGGAGCATGTCCCAATTGTTGTCAATTTATCAATGTATCGTGCACTAGTGGGCACAGTTTGAGCCACCATTAGGACAGGTGCCTCCATCCATCATGGCCGAGTCACTTATTCCACCTTGTCAGGGGAAGCTAAATGGAGCTTTTTGAAGAAATGTAAACAAGTCGGAATGGACAATCACAGCTCGAGCCGTCCTGTAACACTTGATCTGAAGAGCGCTGTGCGGACGGAGGTAAGTTCGCTCTGTGGGTTAAATCTCTGGACCTCCCGGCCGATTCCAACGCTGCCCCCGCGGAAAATCTGAGTGTGTGTATTGGGCCAACTATATTTTCATGTACTGTACAAGGTGTGCAAACAGACATCAGCATAGAAAAGGGATGTTTAACAGTGTAAAAAAAAAACAAGAAATGCAATTCAGTAAATGTTCAGAATATGCGCTATGCACCAGATAAAGATAAATTAAAAGAAATAAGCTAGGGCAAGCGTTGCGGCACAAATTATGATAATAATATGTATACAACAGTATATACACGGCTAATACCAGATGGGTTTGTCTAGCTTATTACAGTGTTATTAGAGTGTTATTAGTCTATCTTATTATAGTATTATTAGTCTACCTTATTACAGTGTTATTACAGTGTTATTTGTCATCTTATTACAGTGTTATTACAGTGTTATTTGTCATCTTATTACAGTGTTATTACGGTGTTATTAATCTATCTTTTTACAATGCTATTACAGTGTTATTGGTCTCTTATTACAGTGTTATTATAGTGTTATTAATCTATCTTATTACAATGCTATTACACTGGTATTGGTCTCTTATTACAGTGTTATTATAGTGTTATTAGTCTAGCTAATTCCAATGTTATTAGTCTATCTTATTACAGTGTTATTACAGTGTTATTAGTCATCTTATTACAGTGTTATTATAGTGTTATTAGTCTATCTTATTACAGTGTTATTACAGTGTTATTAGTCATCTTATTACAGTGTTATTATAGTGTTATTAGTCTATCTTATTACAGTGTTATTACAGTGTTATTAGTCATCTTATTACAGTGTTATTATAGTGTTATTAATCTATCTTATTTCAATGTTATTACAGTGTTATTAGTCTAGCTTATTACAGTGTTATTACAGAGTTATTACAGTGTTATTAGTCTAACCTATCACAATGTTATTAGTCATCGTATTAGTGTTATTAGTCATCTTATTACAGTGTTATTACAGTGTTATTATAGTGTTATTAGTCTATCTTATTACAGTGTTATTACAGTGTTATTAGTCATCTTATTACAGTGTTATTATAGTGTTATTAATCTATCTTATTTCAATGTTATTACAGTGTTATTAGTCTAGCTTATTACAGTGTTATTACAGAGTTATTACAGTGTTATTAGTCTAACTTATCACAATGTTATTAGTCATCGTATTAGTGTTA
>OMKR01100529.1:0-13996 GCA_900302355.1 Cyttopsis rosea
CGAGCATGAGTCGTGTGAGGGTCCTCCGCATGCTCACCGAAGATGTATGACAAATACAGGAGAGACGGCAAAATGTCAACCATCAAAACCAGGAAGGAACCAGGTCTCGACTTCCGGGTGCGCCGCAAGATGGTCGCACTAGGCAGAGCTCCGTCTGTACGGTTGTACTTCTTATCTGTTTGTGCCTACTACGTAGCTGTTGCTTGCCTTGCCATAAGAATTTCATTGTCCAGAATGACCTTGTGTTGTACTGTACATTTGACAAATAAAACACTTTGACTTTGACTTTGATTTCCCCGTGAAGGTCAGCCTCCTGGCTTTCCAGGGGCCGACCTTCCTCCGGACTGCGGCAAACCGCCTGGTCCAGTTGGCCTTGGCGCTGTGGACCACCTCAAAATCAACCCCGAGTAACCTCAGGGGACCTTCGCAGAGTGACACCCCCCCTGGTACATCTGTCCTGTCCTTCCACCGCCCAAAGAACTTGACCGACGACTTGGCGAGATTTAACTCCCTGCCAGACACATGGTCAAAGTCCTGGAAGATCTCTATGGAACGGGACAGGCAAGCATAACTGTCAGCAGCAGCAGAGTAGTGTCATCTGCATACTGGGACAGCTTGACCCTAAGGCCACCATTACTTGGTACCAGCAGACCCTTCACACCCGGGTCAGCCCGAATGGCTGCCGCCAGGGGCTCCATGTAAAGGATGTAGAGCAAAGGAGAGAGCGGACACCCCTGTCTCACCCCCCGGTGCAGCCCAAAAGGCTCCCTTAGATGACCGTTAACGCAAACCGCGCTCCACACTGCCGCCAGAGCCACCATCGGCACCACCGCAGGTGCAAAACCCACCTCACCCGCAAAAGGAGCAGGTGCAGGCTTCGCAGCTGGGCCGTCCCGCCACCTCCCATCCCTCCTGATACCTCCTTTGCCTCTCAAAGCTGCCACGTAGCTGCTGCCCTTCTGCACCCCTTGGCGAGCTGCTCGGTCGACCTGCAGCTGTGACAGGCCCTAGGTGCAAGGCCCAAGCCCTCCAGGTGGCCACTGTCCATGCACCTGCGGCAGAAAGGGGGCTGTCTAGCGTAGTACAGGTAGCCCCTATCCACCTGATGTTAAAGAGTGCCGGAGGGTGAGCCCACCCCCCAACCCCTGCTGCATCCTGCCTCAGGAGGACCTGGAACTGGCGCTTACCACACCACATCCCATGGATGCCAAGTATGCGCCTGGGGGCTGTCAACACCTCTACAAAACTCCCCAGGAGGGCCGTCAATGCCTGATCCAAGACATATGGGTTATACATGAGCATGGTGATCACCCTGAAGTTTGGCTTGACCAGGCTCTGCACATCGAAAAGGAAGAGCGGCCTTGCCCCCGCTAGTCGCCGGCTGTCCTCCACCTGTCGTACACCTCCTGCGTCTGGAACGACACGTTGTAGCTCCTCTCTGCAGCATTAAACAGCAAGCAGTATACGTCCTCCACCTTCAGCCGCAATACTCCCAGGAGGACCGCCTTCGCAAAAAGGTCACTCGACATGATCGGCTCCCTCTCGTCGTTCCACTGGAACCGGGCCATTGCCCTCAGTCCAGCCCTGGGGACTGACTGTGAAAACGCCACCTGCTCCATACAGACACATTTGTTTACCGCGCTCGCTAACATCACTTCCAGTTCAGGTGGCACACACAATTACAGAGTCACAATCGGCTAGTGAGTTTACTGCTACCACTGAACCCTACGATTGTTTACGTTACGTTTACCACAGAAGCGCGCTAAACTATCGTTAGGTTGGAAGTTGTTGGAAAGATATCATTCGCAATGGTTTATGGGATGAGTAGTTCCTTAATAATTATGTACACAGTGTTGTACCTTTGCCTTTTTCTGACATTTTCAAAATGTATTTTTTGCTCTGAATCAAATGTTTTATGGTCACAATTCATCTGGTAGTTGGTTGTCTTGGTTCCAGGCTTGAAACTCTTTGTAGAAGGATTTTCTGAAATGTCAATGGAGTAAATGAATGGAAAAATCACTTCTGGAACAGGAGCCGTTCAAAGCGTGGGCGGTCACTGTTGCGCTGAATTGTATTGTGTTGTCTGAATTTGCAGCGCGTTTTCTAAATGCTGCGCATGTGTTGTCAAATTGGTGAAGATGTTTTCTTAATTTGCTTGTGTTTTGTCTATTTGCATGTGTTTTCTTAAAGGTGCAGTGTGTAGAATTTAGTGGCATTTACCGGTGTATAATCCTATGAAAATCAGAATCGTTGTGTTTTCGTTACCTTAGAATGAGCCGTTTATATCTCCATGGGGAGCGGGTCGCCTTCCACGGATGCCGCCACGTTGCACCACCATGTTTCTACAGTAGCCCAGAACGGACAAACCAAACACTGGCTCTAAAGAGGGACTTTCGTGTTTTTTGCGAGTTTCGCGGCCACTGTAGCTTCTCCTACACGGAGGGGAATTCAATTGGTTGCAATCTGCAACCTCACCGCTAATGGCCACTAAATTCTACACACTGCAACTTTAAGTTGCAACTTTTTGCAGTTGCAATGCGCTTAAGTTGCAGTGTGTTGAGCTCTCAGGGCCACCGTAAGCAGCCTCTGCGTGTTAAACTCACACACATACACACACATTCCAAGATATGACTTAGCAATTTCGACTACGACTTCCATGATCATTGCCTGTAGAAATTTGTCCACTACATTAGTAATAATGTCTAAGGTCTAATAATGTCTAAAGATTCAACAATCAAGCTTACAAAATTGTTTTTTTCTTATTTGGATTGGTTCAAAAAAGGTTATCAAGTAGAGGTGTGAACAAAACTTTGGGTTACAAGTAGTGGCCTTCTCTCCGGGATGCCAATGATTGTGGTTTTAATAAAAAAGATAAAATGATTATCTCTGGCTCGTTTGATGTATCATGCATTATGTTTTTCTTCATTATTGAACAATAAATGCACTATTTAAAAACTGTTTGACATTGCCAGTGGCAGCAGGGGCCCCCAGTACAAGTTTTTTACCTATATCAATACCAACTCTTTTTTTAAATGTAATTTTCATCAGCAAACAGGACAAACAACAAAGACAACAAAAACAGACAAAACCAATAAACAAAAAAGCTTTTCTTAGTAGGCCTACTCAGACGCTTTACATATACACATATATAAATTCACATAGACACACACAAAAGAAGACAATTGTAAAAATTTTAAAAGCATATTCAAGTCAATGACACACTGCCATCTCAAGAGAATTTAGACGGATATAATGGGAGCAGCCGTCATTTCAAATATATAGTCTAATGTATGCATTACTGTATAACAGCTGAGCGGATAAACGCAACAATTTAAGTGTAGTACCAGATTACAGCACAAGAGGGAGACATTCTCACTCTTTCCATATCCATGATGGTATAATGAGGGGATCAAGTGCATCAAATCATAAACAACCAGAACCACAATCACTATGTTGAGTTAAATTAGTATTAATGGGGGAAAATATAAAAAGCCATATTATAGCACATGTGACTAAAGAGAAAATAATTTGAGAATGTAGTTGTCCTATTCATTATTAGGAATAGTCATCATTCAAAAAATGGTAAGCAAGCATAATAGATGACAAGTTCTCACCTTGTCATGTAACATGTAGTTGCTTCAAGGGTTGAAAAGGCTTCGGGTCATGATGACTTTGAGCATTAAAATAAAATAAAATAGTTATTTAATCGTGATTGCGCTAATCATTTAAAAGTCACAATTTCCCATAACCAAGTTTGGTTAAGGGAAATTGCACAAGTGTCAAGCATTTAGCTGTTGATTTTGCCCAAAAAATTTCAAATCTATCCTTTAATGATGTGAACTCTGTCATTTTGAGAACATCCCTTTAATAGACTAAGGTGTATGAGGTCTTGATCGATCAATCAAATTAGAAATTAGAAAGGGGAAAATTGGATAAAAATCTGGAATTTCATAGTGAAATTACAATCTCATAAATTCCATCCATCCATCATCATTATTACCATCCAAGTCTGCTCGAAATCTTGCGTTAGTGATTGAAGACCAGCTAACTTTCTCTGCGATGCTGCAGATTCACTGTGTACAACTTCAGGAAGATCAGACAGTATCTGTCGGAGCACTCAGTACAGCTCCTTGTCCAGGCACTTGTCATCTCACGACTAGACTACTGCAACGCTCTACTGGTTGCTCTACCAGCGCGCACCATGAAACCACTGCAGGTGATTGAGAATGCAGCAGCACGCCTGGTTTTCAACTAGCCAAAGCGTACACATGTCACACCTCTCTTCATCTCTCTCCACTGGCTCCCTGTAGTTGCCTGCATCAAGTTCAAATTCCTTGACGCTCTCTGAGGTCTGCAAATGAGCGGTCGCTGGTGGTGCCTCCACTGTGTGGAATGAGTTCTCAATCCAGACTCTTCTCATTCGTGGTGCCCCAGTGGTGGAAGAGCTACCCAGCTTGTTACGCTCACACTTTTAAGAAACATATGAAGAGCCTGCTCTTTCAGGAACACCTGAATACCTGATCCTATCTTAGCCATAACTAACTATTCTTGTTTCTGTTGAGGTTGACTAGCTAGTGAGTTGTTGATGAGTTGTTGATGTTGTTATTTTGACATAATGCACTAACAGGAAAAAAATTTTAAACTAATGACACTATTTTATTCTGATTCCTTCCAGCATCTTGCACTTGTATCTGGTTGAATTTAGAAACAGGAGCACATGCACTTAAGTTTGAGGTTGCTCCAATGGTCGATGTATGCTTTGATGCCTCTCATGTAAATCGCTTTGGACAAAAGCATCTGCTAAATGAATAAATGTAAATGTACAATCTGACTGGACAAGTTACAGAACAAGACCACAAGAATTGTGCCAAGTGGTGCCATCCCTATCTCCTCCCCCTGAATGGGCTTGTAACACCATTGAAGAGGAAGCTTTCTACCAGACCTCTGGCCTCCTCCATGTTATCCTCTGTGATGCTGCCAACAAGGGAGGACTTCTGCAGATGGCCTGTTCTGGAGACTAAGCTGAAGTCAGGTGTAGAAGATGAACGGGGACGGTGGTGGGGGAGTTCCCTGGGTTGTTGTTGTAGCATTTACACGTTACAATTATGATTTGCACTCGTTAATATTGATCAGTCTCATAAAATTTGTCGTATGTTCTGAAATCAGGGATTTGTTTCTGTGTACGGTGCAATATTCACAGACTCACAATACCCACAGACCCCAAAATTATCGGCAATAAATGAAACCTTTATTTTAATAAAACATTAAATAATGGGAGAATAAATTAGATTAATAAGAAATAAAAACAGAAAATGAATTACGTAAAGTAGATGCTCAACATCGTGATCTGATGAGATTGGAGAGAAATACGTGGGGTTGTAACTAAAGAGGGAATTTCTGAACTAACTTCTAAACCTAATCTGTGAATTAAGAGTGAAAGGAATTAAAGAAATTAAAGAAAGAAGCCATCCGACATTAACAACATGATCACCAACAGTAGCGATGGATTGATCTTGCCTGGTGTGGCGTAGCGTGGTGTCAAGGATGAGGTACCAAGGCACAGAAACTTCCCACGGTCTCTTTGGCTCGATTTCGCGAACACGCCTCCCGGTGGAATGGGATCCCACTGGTGGGCCGCATCGACGGTTGGGTGGAGGCAGCGATGTGGTGAAGCTCCGTCTCTCTCTGGATTCATCTGGATGGCAGGCGTGGCTACAGTCCCCTGGAGCAGAGGCCGATGCGCGGTTTTATGCAACGCGTCTGGAGATGTTGAGAGTTGTCTGGAGAGTTGTCTTTGGACGTCGGATGGTAGATGAACTGGCTTGTAACTAAACTCGTCAAAAATATCTTGCAAATTATGTCGTTGACTGTTACAAAAGTTGACTTTAGAAGAAATATCTACAAAACTAAAAACATCAGAATGCTTTGTTACACATTCACGCATCCTAAAGCTTAAAAATGAAATAATAAAAATGTTTCAAAATAAATGTCTGAGATTATAAAAATGGGCATTCTGCCAATAAGTATAGTTCAAACTCCAAGAGCAGTCACATGGTCGCACCCTCCTTTGCTATTGTCTGCTGCTGCCTCCTGCTATCTGCTCTGCTCCTTCTGTCTCCCTGCTCTACCTAGAACAAAGGGTGCTTGGGGAATTTAATAAGATCACATTGGGTGTGAATTTAGTTGCAGCCTCCAATCAGAGTCCTTGTTAACAAGTAGTTGCAATGGGCTTTGACAATGACATGCATTCCTTCCACAGTCTGGTCGATGGCACTCACATTCCATGTAGATGGATTGAGGAAATTCAGGTTATTGATTTATTTAGATGAAGTGTCATTTTGGCACATTGCAGAGAGGGAAACAGAGTCTCCCAGCTGGACTTCCAAGGCAATCAAGTAATCCCTAAAATGGTTTGGGATTAAAGTTAATGGGGTGAGGAATGTGGAAGAACAACAATTTCGTTGCCACGAGGTCCAATCTCTTGCTGTCCACTACATATCCCCCACTCAGTCTGAAGTTCGTGTCCAGGGACCTTCGGACCGACAATTTGAGGACGGTCATGGAGAGGTTAACACGTGGCACAACCATTGCATGATCACAGTTGATGTCGGTCATATGAGTGTTAGAAGTAAAACAGAAAAGGAAAGAGAGAAAGGAGAATAAAAAACCTAACTATTCTATGACAAGGCTAAATATTGAGACCTGAAAGTCACAGTTCTTACGATAACAGGGTCTGATTGCATTAGAGGTAGAAGAATGCTATGCCGAGGGTCAAAAGGTATCCTAAGCCTACGGTGAATGTTAGCACTGTGTCAGAAGTGACACAGTGTAGATGACTTGTCCTGAGAAGCAATTTCTAAACACAATATCAACCGCTTTACTTTGATGGTTAATTTGTCTCCTGAGGATCCAATGTCTAGCTGCTTAGAGATATCAGAAAGCGTATGAGTTGTGTATGAGCACAGTCCACCTGGACCACCTTAAGGAGGGAGTCCAGTGCGTGGAGGATCTTGTTCTGAATTACACTGTGGTTGTTAACTATACTGTACCGATTTAAACGTAATTGGATTGTAGTTCTAAAATGTGTTGGTTTACCGCCACTGGTATCCAATTGGTCGGGCTATTCAAAACAGGTAGATCTTGATTTATGGATAGGACTGTGGTTTGTAGACCGGAGTAGCGACACCTGATCTTTGAGTTATTTCCTACAATTAACACACAAACAATACTGTCTTCTAGACTCCCTAAACTACTCATGACTGGCACCACGGGGTGCTTAAGTGTTCTCTCTAGCGTTTATGACCTAACTGGGACATTGGTGTCCCCGACATCTGATGATGTGATCTGGTTGCGATGGATCGGTTTGAACGTTGGCTCTTTCTGACCTTTGTTGACCTTGATTCAGTACACTACGGGCATGAGTTTGTCTGTAATTGCATACGAATACGAGTAATTGAGCTTTGGCATGTCGGGGATGAGAGACAGGCAGAGGCCGGCGGACCTGTGCCCAAATCTCCGAACACTTCAAGTCAATTAGTGGCTCAAAGTGGTTGAGGAGATCTACACTGATGAGCAAAGGAATGTGCTTCAGAGGCGACACATACGGATGGACGAGGTCCATCGGCTCAATCGCGATGTGTATCCATGCCATTGTTTTCAGGGTGGTACCTGTGAGAGAGTACGGTTGGATCTCAATCGCATAGGTACGCGGTTTCAGGTCCTTGTGTGATTGATGTGCTATCGTCCGCAGCTTCTTGAAAGGTGCTGGTGACATCATGGTGATATCTGCAGCTGTGTCAAGAATTGCATCCTATATCAGATCATTTTCCAGGGTCATAGACAGATAGAATTTTCACTTTATGCCTGTCTCAATGAGGTGACCCAGGAACTGTCGGACGGGTGGACCCCCCTGCATGACAGAAGGATCCTAATCTGGAGTTTCCTCCTTTGAGTCCAGTTGAACCCTCAGGACTGCGGCAGGAGGAATTGACTCCTCCTTCCCTGGATCTGGTTGCTATAGGAGGCTGGGCTGGCCTGTCTGGGCCTGACTTTGGAGCGGCGGTTCGCAAGGTTCCATGTCAGGGCTTAAAGTGGCATTGGGCTCTGTATGTTAGTAGTCTGTAGTCAATTGTTGAGGGGGTTCCTGTCTCGTTTGCTTAATTACTAGAGCAGCGGTTAAGTCTGTCTGTGGTATAAATCCGGAAGATTCTTCCATCCATGTCTCACAATGGTCGGTTCTGGCGTGATCAGGTTGGCGCTCAAAGGAGCTGCTGATGTCACAACCCGGGGTCACCTTGAGGAGGTGGAGTTTATCAACCACCTGTTGTTCAAGTAAATTTTGTAACTCACCACAGTGGTTTTCGGCTTTGGTTAAAGAGTATTTTGTCTCTTCAAGCCGTTTCACAAGGTTTTTGTTTTCCTCCCGTAGGAGTGTAATCTCTTCCCAGTGGGACTCCAGTTGAGCTGTTGGTTGCTCTGACAATTTGTGTGAGTGGCTGAGCCGTGTACCTATGGCAATTGCCATGTGTCCTAACATTTTGGATCTGTCCTGGTCTTTTGGTGGGTTGGCCAGGACAGTAGCTGCAATTTCTTGCACTACTGTTTTCAGTTGATCGCGATGGTCTCTCATGTCTGAGTAGTCAAGCGTGCCCGTGGGTCTCACCATGTTTTGATTTAATGTAATTTTGCTGTATAGGTGGTTTGCTTAAGGAGTTTTATGTACAAATTAAAGGAAGAAAAAAAAGTCCACTAAATGGACATGTGTGATTGCCACGTTAATCTATGAATAAATGTGTAAGTAATATAGATTCTTCCTTATTTATTTTGATTATATTTATTACTGTTACTGCTACTTAGTAAGGGTTCTGTGTAAACACATAGTATGTGGTTCAGTTTAATTAAATTTAAAATCAATTGACAGGAATGTAATTCGATTCTTTCTTAGAATCTGGGAGAGTATTTGATTGTGATAAACACGATTAATCCTTGAGTTCCAATCCAACCGGACAGTCCAGTGACACACCGTCTCACAATCAGCTGTCTGCAGCATGGAGTGACTAAGGTGGCTTGAACTCAAGAGGAAAGGACTCAAAGTTGAACAGTTAAGGGCCCACGTTGCTGTGTCTATCCAAATTGGAACAGCCGGCTAACTGGGTGGAACTCAAAACTGCATCAGATCCAGGCACAATAACGTCAAAATTGGAACTTACAATTGAAATCCACTTGGAGTATGGGCTGAGGACAGTGTAGACTGACAAATGCTCTGGCTCACAGTCAGCGGTCCACACCTTAACACTGAAGGGCTAAAGATCCATGTTACTGTATCAATATTGGAACCCCCAATCACCATCGCTGGTGAGCAGTGTGGACTGATTGGGTAGAACTCAAAAATTTACTAGGTCCAGGTGCAGTAACTCTCAGAATTAAGCCTCTAATTGAAGAGCGCCTTGTAGATTCCCAGCTGGGAATCCAGTTGTCTGAAAGACCCGAACACAGAGGGGCAGTTCAAAGTGGAGGATTTCAGGATATTGACTGATGAATCACGTGACTGGAGGTAATTATGAAATAAAACATTTTTTTTTGTAAATTATTAAAATAAAGTAACAATAATTGCTTAATTCACTGGTATTTAAAATAATGATTAAAATGTATTAAAACAATTGAAGGTTAGCATTGGGAATAAACAAATTGATTACAGTTGATATTTTAATTTAAAAAAATTATGAATTGGAAAATTATTCAAAGGATTAAAGTTAAAAATAAGTTCATTAAATTGGAATTTCAAAATCTTAAATTTGAATTTGAAATTATTGAATTTATTGAGATTAAACTCAATTGATGAAATGATGAAAATTAGGGATAAAACGATTAAATTGATTTGCGATCAAATTATTTGATTAAAAGTTCTAATCTTATAATTAATAAGATTGTTAATTTAAATTATCATAATTGTTGAAGGTTAAAATGATTGAAGATTAGGGTTACCCTAACCCTTAAAGATTTACTAGTTAGTTAATGAAACTCTGGAACTCAATGAGGATCACACCAAAAGGGATAATTTGTTCAATCACTCAGTCCTATGCATGAATTTAAAAGAACGGCACATATAGAAGCGTTAAAATAGGTCACAGGATTCAACGCAATGCTTTTGAAACTCGGTTTGTTAATCATCAACACTTGAGGGCGCAATACTTGGGCTTCTACTGAAGGGACGTAGTTCCAACCACCAGAGGGTGGCAGTTTACTCGGAACCAGAGGTGCAGTGGCTTTTTCTTGCTCCAGAGATAGCTATTTCATCTGCTCACAACAAGAGTGTAGTACCCACTTCGCTGCCACAAAGAGGCGCTGTGCACACCATGGGGAGCGCTACGGACTGCACCCGGAAGTGAACTGACAACAACAATGGCTGCTGTCTGGTAGCAGCTCTTAGCTTTGAGCTTTGGCTCCGTGTTCTCGAACTGGAACACATTCCAAATTCATACAGGTTCTCTTTTACAATTTAAAGAGCATCTCTGGGGGAGTATTCCCTCTTTCTCAAGTAGCCACAGAGCCGATTTCCACACAACACTGATTCTTTTGCACAGTAGCAAGCACAAACTCGATTTCTCATGGAACTGGCAGAATCCACGAACCGACTCGTTTATAACAAAGCACAAACCCAATTTTTCACAGTACTGGCGGTCGCCACAAACTGACTCAATTCACAATTTCCGTTAATTAAGGGATTCGATCTCCCTCTCTCATACGGTTTTCTTGTCTCTTTGGGGCCGCTGCTTGGGCGACGGTTTACCCTGAAGTTGAGGGTAAACCGAGCGTCGCGGTCAGTTTCTAATTTCTGACTTGGAACGTAGGCCTTAACGATATCAAAATTCTTCTGCATGCAACAATAATTTAGTCTTTCAATAACTCGCGATCGCAACAAAAATATTTTCCACGCACGGCAGCGTGAGCCTCAACTTAGCATCTGACTTCATGGTTCACAATTTCACACTACTTAGATCTCTCGTACACAGGACAATGCTCAAACATGTTTCATTGATTCTGAAAATCCACAACAGTGCACACAAAGGGTTCTCAGATATAAAAAAGTCTCCTTTAACCAATTATGATTTAATATTGCTCCATTCACAAAACAAATATGAATTCGCCTCACATGGGGCACATTTAAACTGTAGCCTTTACACGTTACAATTATGATTGGCACTCGTTACTAACAAATTTTATGAGACCAATGATCAATATCAGTCTCACAATACCCACAGACCCCAAAATTATCGGCAATAAATGAAACCTTTATTTTAATAAAACATTAAATAATGGGAGAATAAATTAGATTAATAAGAAATAAAAATCATAAACAAACAGAAAATGAATTACGTAAAGTAGATGCTCAACATCGTGATCTGATGAGATTGGAGAGAAATACGTGGGGTTGTAACTAAAGAGGGAATTTCTGAACTAACTTCTAAACCTAATCTGTGAATTAAGAGTGAAAGGAATTAAAGAAATTTAAGAAAGATCCCATCAACCCAACCTATTAACAACATGATCACCAACAGTAACGATGGATTTATCTTGCCTGGCATGGCGTAGCGTGGTGTCGAGGATGAGGTACAAAATGCTTTGGTTCGATTTGGCGAACACGACTCTAGGTGGAATGGGATCCCATTTCCCCGTCTCTCTCTGGATTCGTCTGGATGGCAGGCGTGGCTACGGTCTCCTGGAGCAGAGGCCAGCGCACAGCTTTCTGCGGAGCGTCTGGAGATGTTGTCGTTGGATGTCGGATGGTAGATGAACTGGCTTGTAACTAAACTTGTCAAAATATCTTGCAAATAATGTTGTTGGCCGTTAGACATTGATCAAAAGTAATTATTGACTTAAAAAACTCAAAACGTCAGACCATGTGTTGCGCATTCACGCGTCCTAAAGCTTAAAAATGAAATAATAAAAATGTTTCAAATAAAATGTCTGAGATTATAAAAATGGGCATTCTGCCAATAAGTAAAGTTCTGAGGCTCAAAGTCCAAGAGCGGAGCCCTTCCTAAGTCACATGGTCACCCCCTCCTTCACTCTTGTCTGCTGCTGCGTTCTGCTATCTGCTCTGCTCCTTCTCTCTCCCTCCTCTATCTAGAACAAAGGGTGCTTTAATAAGATCGCATTGGACATGAACTTAGATCCAGCCTCTAATCAGTGTCCTTGTTCCTTTTTTTGACTAATTTTAACATAGACTGTGTTTAAGTAAATATTCCTCCATCATATTCCTCCAATCTCACCACATCTGATGCTTTTAAAATTGTATATGTATTTATATTACATATTGTAAAGATGTATATTGGTATGAATATAAAAAGAAAAGCACCAAAAACAAAACATTTGATCTTATAGTATCAAAGCATTTTCAAAACTATTCTAATAACACTGAAACAAACGAAATTTGTATCATGTAAATTTATGACGGATTTAATTACTAACTTATAAAGCCTAATTCCTAATATTAGTAATAATGCATGAATCTAATTCCTATCTCCACCAGGTGTGAATAATATAAGAAAAGACATTTCTAATCAATTAAACTACTCTAACCTGTATACTAGCATTTCATTAATAAAAGAAGAGATATAAAAATGCATTTGGTTACATCAACAAAGAAAATACTACAGAAAATAAAAGGTAACAAGCATGTTTGACACCTTATGGTGATGAATAGCCAAATTGTCCACTTCCAAGTGTATTGTTCAACCGTGTAGAGAGGGGACAGGGAATATAGAAAATGTAAGTCTCTTGTTTAATATTGTCCTGGTCCACTTTATGTTGTCTCCTTAGAGTTTTATGGTTTGGTTCCAGTTTTCCAGGTGTACTTCCAATAGAACAGCAAAACAGAACAACACAGTTCACAGCTGTGGGTCTCTGTCCCATCTGGGTTTGACCTCTGGGTCGCTAAGTGGTCCTACATCCTGGGTTCTCTCCTGTTATCGTACCAGAACATCTCTCTGTCTGAGTTTTACCACCATGAAGTGTCATTTTGGCACTTCAGCCATTGCAGAGAGGGAAACAGATTACCCTGGTCCACTCGACGACTGCTTATACTAATGCCACTGACTCGACACCACTCAAATGTGCATGTTTCAACAACGGGTCAAGAGAGAGGAAGGGCGCTGTGACTGCATAGCTGGGTATCTGCAAGACATGACTTTTCATTGCAGCGGGTGGTGTTAGAGTCATTATCCCAAGGGCCCAACTGTCCATTCTTTAGATTCTGGATTTGTCTGTTGTTGTTTATTCCAAACTGGTGGCAGTTTAGACAAGGCATTGATTGTTGGGTAGCCTATGCTAGTTAGGCATAAAACAAAGTGGCATTGGCGAGCACTAAAGCTGGCTTTACACTGAATTATACAAACAACTCCTCGCCGGAAGTCCATTCTCCAGTCCATTTTGATGAAGTCGGATTCCACATACAAAAAAATTACCAACCTACAGACAACGCCTAAAACAAGAAAAACCGGTTTGTTGGACAGTTCAACGCTGGAGTGGGCAATCCATTGCCACTTTACAGGACTGTTTTGAAACAACGGACTGGCAGAAGTTCTGTGTTGCAGCTGATGGGGACATCAACGAATTCACAGACTCTGTCACAGCCTACATCTCCAAGTGCATTGATGACGTCATCCTGAGGGTCATTGTCAGGACTTTCCCCAACCAGAAGCCCTGGGTCAACGGTGATGTCCGTGCTAAGCTCAGAGCACGATCCTCCACCCATAGCTCTGGGGACCTGGAGGCGTTGAGGAAGTCCAGATACGACCTTCGGAAAGCCATCAGAGATGCAAAAAGAGCATACAGGGACAAGCTGGAGTCCGACTACCACAGCTCTGACCCCAGACGCATGTGGCGTGGACTGCGCACCATCACCGACTACAAAGGGAGAAATAGGAGTGATGACCAGCCCGTCGCCTCTCTTCCCGACGAGCTCAACACCTTCTACGCACGGTTTGAGGCGAGC
>OMKR01100531.1:0-10507 GCA_900302355.1 Cyttopsis rosea
GTTATAAATGGAACCATGAATTCTGCTGTCTACCAAAAAATCCTGAAGGAGAATGTCCGGCCATCTGTTCGTGACCTCAAGCTGAAGCGAACTTGGGTTCTGCAGCAGGACAATGATCCAAAACACACCAGCAAGTCCACCTCTGAATGGCTGAAGAAAAACAAAATTGAGACTTTGGAGTGGCCTAGTCAAAGTCCTGACCTGAATCCTATTGAGATGCTGTGGCATGACCTTAAAAAGGCGGTTCATGCTCGAAAACCCTCCAATGTGGCTGAATTACAACAATTCTGCAAAGATGAGTGGGCCAAAATTCCTCCACAGGCCTGTAAAAGACTCATTGCAAGTTATCGCAAACACTTGATTGCAGTCGTTGCTGCTAAGGGTGGCCCAACCAGTTATTAGGTTTAGGGGGCAATCACTTTTTCACACAGGGACATTTAGGTTTGGATTTTTTTCTCCTTTAATAATAAAAACCTTCATTTAAAAACTGCATTTTGTGTTTACTTGTGTTGTCTTTGACTAATATTTAAATTTGTTTGATGATCTGAAACATTTAAGTGTGACAAACATGCAAAAAAATAAGAAATCAGGAAGGGAGCAAACACTTTTTCACACCACTGTACATGAGGGGGGCAGAATATTAGAAACACCTCTGAATATAATGCAGCTCAGTACAACACCACCACCAACTATGACCTCAATGATAAAACATAGAATTCAATTAATGTCTCTTCTATGACAGTGTGAAAAAACGGAAACATATTCGGCAACATAAAGCAAAATTTATTGCTGAGCTGGTGTAATGGATTACATTGGATTGTACGGTGTATATCCTGATTACATAATTTATAAAATACTATAGGTGGTGTCATCGTGATGTACGATATGGACCTAATGAGTCAGCAGTTTGAAAGTCCAGTCCCAGATTATTGTGATTTTTGCTTGATTTTAACAAGTTTAAGCAACTCGACTGTCAGAAATGTACAGAAAAAGTATAGATATTTGTCATTTTAATTGTAAACTAGATATACCTACAGTACTTAAGTAGTTGAGAACATTACTTTCCACCATTGGTAATAACCAACGGCTGTTTGATTTTAGTTGAGTCTTCTTTGAAGTGAGTAGGAGTTGTGATTATCCTTCCTTAACAACGTTGGTTTCTATTAAGCTTCACAGTGGGATTTATAACTTAAGAGACCTGTGCTGTTAAATATAGTTTATTTATTTATCTTGCTGGTGAGTCCATAGCAGTTTCAACATATAATGTTAATCTCTTAATATCTATAAATCAGAATGTTAGTTGAATGACAACAATCTTACATCAGTGTTCATTACCAACAGTAGTCTCTGATGGGAACAAATAGTGTTCCCCTTAAATATTGCGTCAATATCCCCCCTTGAATTCACCAAGTTATTATGCTGGGTGGTTCATGTGCAAACCCTGAAAATTGCCTCTTTCCCATTGTAGCTGTTTACATTTCACCTGCAAGTCTACTTTCTCTTGGGACAATTCTTGTCTTTTGCTGTGCATGGAAGTGGAGACACCATGCTCCCCTCAGGCACTCAATTATTTCCCTCTCTGGCCGTCTGCCTCGCATTTTCCATGTGTAGCATGTTAATTAGATCTCTCCGTGGCATCAGTCTCAACTTCAAGCATTCCTCAGAGTCCACTCCAATACACGCCTTTGTGATTTTCACCCTTCACTTTCATTTATAAAAACATAGGAAAGGGAAACCGGGTAGGGTGAAGAAAGTGAATAATTATTTACTGCATAATATTACTTTGTTACATTTGTAGAATATGGTTGAGGTCCCAAATGTTTTTTTCTAAGGTTATTTCCATTGAGTATGCAGTTTTGTGCAGCCTGTTTAACCAAGATTTTACATGTCAAGCATTTGATACTTAACCAGCCTCCAGTGTAGTACAACTGTTCTGGATTATAGCTCATTAATGATTCTAAATTACAAAATGTATATAATCTCATTCATGAATATAAATGCAAAAGATTTATACCAGTTGGCCACAACTAAATGAAACATTGAAATGTACTCTGCTGTGTCATGATCATAATCTTTAATAATTTTTGTCTTTATGTTTATCTTCCCGTCATTGCATAATTTCCAATGTTTTTTGTATTCCTTTAATTTCACAGAACACAAAGGTCTGATAAAACAATATAACTTGACCATAACCCATAACAGAGTGCAGCCGACCAGTGAGCAGCAGGTTAACTCATGGGAAGATATCTGATTTTAGTTTCTGGATATGTACAAAACACAAATAAAAGTTCTCACCTTAAAGCCCAACATGAATGCAACCCAAAATGTCAATAGATTTTTGAAGATACATCTATGAAAAACACATACTCTTTAAAATTTCCTTAAGGTAAATGCAACACACTGTTCACAAAGTGATATCACCAATTTTAAAAAAATGCTAAAATGAAAAACAAGATAAATATTACAGCTTTATCGGAAATTCACAGGCTGGAAATGGACATAATCACTAAATAGAACAAACTGTGGGATTCTTTTACCCACATCAATACATAAAAAAATAAATACAATAACTCAAGATAGACAAATGTTATAATCAGTTTGCAGTGAGCTGGCTGGTACAAAAATACACTGCTTGTTAAATATGTGGTGTGATATCAGTGCAAAAAAATGATACATGGAATTAGTCTAGTAACTTGGTTAGGATTTAGTTTAGTAGTAAAACTCATAGTGGAACATTCCGCAGGTTTGTGTAATATGCGTGCTGTTCAGACACTACATGTAAACTTCATTCACCTTCTGGTTTTAAAGCACTATTGGGATAGCGTGAGGTAAGCATGTGACATCAAATGAACGTCTGCACATATAAAAAGTGAAACAGAAGTCAACTAGGGGTATTAAATATCCCAATATTCTAAAAAGGCATTTTGAACGGTCTGGGAGGACATATGCGATCCCACCAGTACCTTGCCTTATTGGTCTGTAAAAACATCCAACCACCCTAAATTAAATATAATACGACTGTTGTCTGAATGTAAAATGCCAGTCACTTCCTATTTCTTGAGAAGCACAATGCACCCTCAGGATGCACACATTTAACTCTCACATCAAATCCAGTGGTTCTACTCAAACAACAACAACAACAACAACAACAAAAAGGTTAGTAAGGTACTGTGCAAGCAAGCGTAGGCTGCACTTTCGGCAAAGGAGGAAATCAATTCTGGTAAAAAAAATCTTTTGAAGGTGGTTCTTGCCAAAATCTCCAAATAAGGGATTCTTTTTAACCTGCTGATACCAGAGGGGTCAGATAAACATAGTTTTTTTTTTAATAGTTTGTGTGATCAAAATATTAAGTAGTATTTTCTTGAGAACACTAGACTGGAGAAGTGGGTGTGGCTCTTGGTTCCAGAAGTATTTTTGCTCTGCTGGATGATGGAACTCTACGAAAGGACAAGGTTATGGCTCTCAAATGCGATTTCATTTCTGAAAAGTAAAAGAGTAGAGCTCAACCAGAATTCTTTGTGATTACATCATTCTGGAAGCTACTCTTAGTTGACATATCTCCTCACATACATGCCCTTTTGCACATTTAACTTTGGGGGGGAAAATACTATAGGTAACTATGCTTATACAATATGGCTATACACATATTTACCACGTATTCGATTATTATTACTACTTGACTTGCAATATTTGCTGCTTTAACTGAATTTCCCACTGGGAATTAATAAAGTGTTAACTTACTTAAAATACCTGAATAGTTAACATACAATTGATTTTGGGGAAAAAAATAATGGGCATCTTACTTCAGAACCAATTTCCTACAATTTAACCACACACACACTTTCTTTGTCAGTCTTATTTTCTATATAGACAATTTTATAGTGCCAAGTATTGGCCATATATGTCTGTCAAATCAAAAACAATATTTTCTAATTACAACACTGTTGGCACCTCCTTGCTCTTTTTATTCAGATTTGTAAACTTATCTATTGAATAGATACATAAACCTTAATATCTGTATTTAAAAAAAACCTTCGCCATCTTCTAATTTTGAATCTTACAGAGTATAAGTGAAACTGTGCCTACGAGTTTGTCTACTGTATGCTTGAATTTGTCAATAAAGAATTGGGGAAACCTTTAGGGTGTAGCCGATTATACAAATTAGAGGCAGGTACCAGCAGACGTTGAAATAGTTGTAATGAATCAGTTAAAAAAAAAACCCTCATGTATTGTTCCTTACAAATACACTGCTTCAAATTTTATGAAGACCAATTTTTCGGGTTGAGAATCAGAATGGAACTGCAAATAACAAGTTAGTGGAAAGAATTCAAACATTTTAAGCGTTGGGGTAGCTCAGAATATCGATTTTTCTTAATATTCTGATTAGACCTTGAAAGTTACCTAAAAATATTTTAAATGTTATTATATTATGTAGTTTAGTGTTAACTACTTTGACCTGAAGCAGTTTATGTTGTGCGTGTATAAGTATCTTTAGCTTTTGTTTCGCTGCAGAGCCTCGCAGAGGTTGTGGTTTGGATCTGGTTCCTGAGTCATAATCTCAACACACTCCCATTCTCCACTACGGCTTGACCGCTTAACGGCCTCCACCACTGTCTGCACGTACAGTCCGTCCTCAAATGTAGGCGCCATGGCAACTGGCTCCCGTGCCCAGGACCTGCGTTCCTCATGTGCTTGAAAAGACTGTCTCAGCGCCGTTACCATGGAGCTAAGGCCTTGAAGGTGAGGCAGCGGCATCTCTCGAACCTCTGGTCCAGCCCACCCGCTGTCCCCCAGCAGCAACTCCTCGTCATTACTCCCGTTGCGTTGTCCATACAGTTCTGCCCCCCTGGCCACCAGTCTCCCAGTGGATCCGACTACCATTACCTCATGCACAAATGACCCCGGCATGTTGAAGTTTAGAGTCACAGTGCAACACACACCATCTGAGCCTGTACTACAGCCAGACCCAGTTTGACCCATCAACATTTGGAAAAAACAGAAATCGTCACTGGTGACACGACGGATCCCACGGATTGACCCATTCTGCTGCACAAATGTCCGCAATAAGCCATGTACACGATGGGCTCGTGCCCCAATAATATGGCTTAAAAGGTCAATGATGGCTGAACCCACAGTGTGCAGGCCACCTCCTCCCATAAGCTCCTCACAAGTCCAACCATAAGATTGATCGAGTAGACTGGGGCCGTAGACCCTTACATCACACACGTGCACATCACCCACATATCGCTCCATGAGAAGCTGGCGCATTGCAACGAAAGCTGGGAGGAAGCGCAGGGTATTTCCCATAATGCTAAGCAGCTGAGGGTAGTACCGGGCTGCAGTCACCATCTTGAAAGAATCCACAGCAGTTGCAGCTTTCTCACAAACAACATTCTTCCCTATGCCTGTAAAGAGAGAGGATTGATAATTGGTTATAGGGGTCAAACAATGTTTCTTTTTTCAGGGCTGATAGAGATACCAATTAGGCCTTTTAGTAGTCAAGGAGACCTATAGCAAGGAGATTTATAGCAGTTGTGTCCAAAAAAAAACATTTATATATGTGATAAAAAAATAAATTCTTAAAGTAGCAATATGTAACTTTTTGGAGCCCCTACAGTTTGAGTGCAATTGCACTTTTACACCGCTGTCGTAAAACTCGCCCGGATTTTTTCTTCCCGGTCCAAGAATTTATTTTACTGGACAAATTTGGGGGCAGAGTGTCCCCGTGCTGCTTTTTTTGTTTCGGAGTAAAATAAAATACTTGGATAAAAACACAGCGGGGCAGGGGGACCAACAGCGGATAGAGATCGCAGACGCAAAGTACGCATGGCGCACTCTCCTCTTTCAATCTTGTAGCGTTCGTTGTCCAACTAAGTATTGATAACACGGGTGAAAGAGGTGCCATATTCTCCATATTACAAGTCAGTGTAACATCAAAATGATTTTGAAGCTGTAATTTTAAGGTTAGAAAGTTACATAATGTTGCGTTAAGTTTCCCAGCACTCAGAAACAAAACCAACATGACTACATGGAAGATGTTGGGAGATGGAAAAGACAAGCGTTTTGGTTGGGATACACACTGAGGAAGTTGCAGCTTAAACAGGAAGCTGAAGTAAACTCTCAGGAATTCCACTAATTTGCCCTCACCCACTAAGTCTCCTGTAATATCTCAGTGTATTTGTACTTTGATGTTAAAAAAATGGAGGGACGGATGACTATTACAATGAAGCTAATTAAATGTTCTTGATTCTTTTTTGTAGAGGAAGTTCACAATAATGAAAATAATCACAGGAAATGGCCCCACAATGCCTTTGCACAGGCACATAGGTGAGCATTTGCAAAATGGTTGCGCTAAAATTACACATCATTGCTCAAGATCTCATGTTAAATTGTTTCCCTTAAAAATATTCAGCATACATTCAAAAAAATAAGATACTGTAGCATTAATGTAACGTATCCAAACCCTGCAATTGATTGTGTACTTTTTCTGACTTTCTGGTTAGTCAGTTGCTCGAGAAAAATAATCAGATTCAGTTTGCTGAATAACATTGACTACACTGCAGCTGGCTTGGTACTGGTCTTTTAGTACAAATTGGTGATGTTAGTGTGTGTTTAAAGTTTTTACCCAGTGCTTTAACTGCAATCTGCCGTGTCATTGGGGGTGGAATGTAGATGCAGACAAGGTCAACATCTTGGTGCAGCAGGACATCATCTGATCGGCTGGTGTGGAAGGGAATGCCGAGCTCCTTTGCCAGACAACAAGCTTCCTCCTCGCTTCGTCCCCAGAGTGCATGAACCTCAAAACCTTCGGCTTGCAACAATGGAACCAGCACACGGGCTGTACTCCCTGTGCCAAAGACGCCGACTCCTGGCAACATGGCAGTGGCGCTTACCAAGCTTGGGGCTGAACCGTAGCCAGCCTCATCACCACCCCTTCAGATGCTGTTTCACCCGTGTCCACACAAGGACTCTGTCGTCCTTAGTACATCCTCAGGAGTTTACCTATAAAAAGAAAAACCCATACAAAGACACTTGAAAGACATCCCTGGTGCAACCAGTTTCTCTTATCAATAGTCATTGCTAACTTAACTAAACCCTGTCCTACCACATAGTTTGCATGCCATTCCAGAAAGGAAAACACTCCACACAACTGAGTGTTATCTGCCCCACACCAAGCAGCTTCATGCACGTCCAAACAAAACTTTTATTTTGAAACATTTTTAGTACTCTACCTGCTCGGGAGGTTGAGTATTACATTTTCTATAGCTAAAATCGTTCTAGATCATAGGCCGCACTTCAATGCTGTTTTTGTCATAAAGGTGACCTGCAAATGACAACGTTTGTTCTTTTTCTTATTGTTAAATATGTAACATCTTTAATCATAGTAGCTTATCTTATAGAGATGTGTAGCCAGCCCAGTACATAGCTTATGTACTGGGCTGGCTTAGTAGCTTAGTAATCCATCTGCACAACTGTGAAAATAGATTTACTAACATCTCAATAACGAACTGTTTAGAGAATAATAAGGGCTGGCCTGCAGATGTCCTGCATTTCAGCGACAAATTCTATTGTCATCCATTGTTTGTGCCCATTGTTTTGACGTTTACCAAAATTTCCCTCCCGGGATGAATAAAGTAAGTACTTATCTATCGTTGTCAACTAGAGCTGCAACTAACGATTATTTTCATTATCGATCAATCTGTTGATTACTTTCTCGATCAATCTGTCGATTACTTTCTCGATCAATCTGTCGATTACTTTCTCGATCAATCTGTCGATTACTTTCTCAATTAATCGATTAGTTGGTTTATCCATAAAATGTTAGAAAATGTTTCCCAAAGCCCAAGGTGACGTCCTCAAATGTTTTGTTTTGTCCACAAACCAAAGATAATTCAGTTTACTGTCACACAGGACTAAAGAAACCAGGAAATATTCACATTTTGGCAGCACGGTGGCTCAGTGGTCTGGTGGGTGATCTCCGGATCAGGGGCCTTTCTATGTGGAGTTTGCACGTTCTCCCCGTGTTCGCATTGGGTCTCCTCCAACATAAGGACCCGACTAAAAATGTGCAGAACACTTCCTGTCCTGTCCCTGACCACGGCATTGGTACATCTGGAACTGGTCCCTGGGCGCCAACGAAAAAAGGGCTGCCCACTGCTCCTGGCTGCCCCTGGAGGAAGGACGGCCGGGATGGGATAAACGCAGAGACTAGTTGGCGATTCATTTAATAGCTGGCAACTAATCGATTAATCTTGCAGCTCTATTGTCAACAGAGAGATCACACACACACGCTGCCAAACGTAGCGATGTATTTGATACAACATCCAGGCAGACTGGCCTCAGCGTAGAAGCGCTGTGGCTGTCAGGGCAGCTTGTCCAGGCTTATCCAGTAAGTAGCATTGCCACCAGCTAACGATAGCTGGCTTGGCTAAATTCCGACCAGGGAGCGCTCAACTCAGTCCCAGTCCCCAGCCCGACGGCCAGACACCCCGTCCCAGGCTGAAGTGTGTAACGAGTCCGTTTAAATAACTGGCAGCGGGGAGACAGGCGACTCTAGTTTTAGTTTAATTTAACACCTGGGGTCGGAACTAGCAAACCCATAGCTGCTAGCTAGGTTAACTGCCAGGGTGTTTAAATATGCGGCAGTTTGCGAGTGATATTATTATTAGTAGTAGTAGTATCATCATTTAATACATCGCATCTTACTATAAATAATAATAATAATAATTAAAATAATAATAATAATAATAATAATAATGATGATGATTAAAAACATCGGATCTAAGCAGAGCAACATTAATTTACCTTTTCCTGGGAACAATAAGGACGGCGGCGAGGTCTGTGCCGAGTCTCTGCCCGGTGGAGAGACGACTTCAACGGGGGGGGACCGCCACTGGTCCGGGCCAGAGAGAGACGCGAGGACCAGGAGACACCGGCTTCGCCTGCTAGTCAGACATTCTAACACGTTTCAATTCAGTGAGTCGCGGTATCGAGCAGGTGCCAATTCGGATCCCACCCATCCCTCCATTTGTCGAGGCATGTTTTACCCACGATCCTTTGCGCGAAAACGATCGTCTAGTGGCGTCACACAAGTTCGATTTTTATGATGCGTTGAATTGAGACGGGAACTCGGAAAGATCCAACCTAGCAACCTGGAGCCTTGAATCAAAGTTGGGTGTAATAGTATAAGCAATGACACAGAAAGTATAGATAAGAGTACATATAGATAGGAATGATAGCAGTATGTAGATAGAGAAAACAAAGGAAAGTTCACTATTATTTATATTAGAATATTCTTCACAAATATTTAAAACAATATTCTTCAGAGCCATTGCTTCAGCTCATATTTAATTTTTTTATGAATAAAACAGGTCTCGTCCACCGCTATAAAACTACAAGAAGACGTTTTCACGCCTAGCAGTGGGGGGCAATCCATCTTAAAGCGCCTATCTGCCGCAATGCAATCCAAGTAGGAAGAGGAAAATTAAAGATTATTTTTTGTTTTGAACACATTGTTGCACAAATGTACAACAACCAATGTTATAATCCATTTAGCTCTATAGAGAATGTTAAGTTTGACGGTTGCTATGGGTTGCTATGGACTCCGGTCGCCATTTTTGGAGGATCACTTCCATTCAATTGCATAGAGAAATAGCTAAAATATACGAAATGTACAAAAATGGAGAAGGAAGGGAGGGAAAGAAGGGTCGAGGTTTCACACAAGATGGCTGCAAGGTTTTCTGTGGCAATTTTTCACCCGACAAGACTTCCATGAAGCCTTTTAACTCAGAAATTAGCTGACCGACATATATGGCGGCTTGCTCCAGCAATGTATCGTTAGCTTCACGTTGTCTATACAAATAAATATAAGTGGAAATAACAAACTGATATAGCCAGGAGCAGTGGGCAGCCCTCACTTTGTCAGTGCCTGGGGACCAATTCCAGGTGGTGGGTCCATGCTGTGGTCAGGGACAGGACAGGAAGTGTTCTGCATGTTTTTAGTTGGGGTCCTTATGTTGGAGGAGACCCATTGAACATGTGTGCAAACTCCACACAGAAAGGCCCCTGATTAGGAGACAGCCCACAGGAGCATGGTGCCAACAGTGCCTGGAACAGGAACTGAACCCAGGACCTTCTTGCTGTGAGGCAACAGTGTTAACCACTGAGCCACCGTGCCACTCATGCTGATCATGTCAATAGCATAAACATGTTAAAATAATCTAAATTGAGTTCAAGCTGACGTTGCGAAAGAGAAAATAACGTTTGGTTTGTCTACGGTTTAAAATGTATTTAAATTGACCCCCTTTCATAATTATGGCGTTGTCGTTGAAATTGAAAACACATTCTAATGATTAATCTCCCCAAACTCATTGAAAGTTTTTAGAGATATCGTTTGTTGTAATTGTACAAATATCAGGTTTTTAATATTTTAGTGTATAAACTAGCGTGGCTGGCTCCCAAAATAATAATAATAATAATAATAAATAATAAAAAAAGTGTGCGTGTG
>OMKR01100544.1:0-10460 GCA_900302355.1 Cyttopsis rosea
TGGATAGATAGGTGAGAGATAGATAGATAGATAGATAGATAGAGGGATAGAGTGATAGAGGGATAGAGGGATAGACAGACGGATAGACAGATAGACGATAGACAGATAGATAGATAGATAGATAGATAGATAGATAGATAGACGGATAGAGGGATAGACGGATAGAGGGATAGAGGGATAGACGGATAGACAGATAGACGATAGACAGATAGATAGACAGATAGATAGATAAAGTGACAAGATAGATAGATAGATAGATAGATAGATAGATAGATAGATAGATAGATAGATAGATAGATAAAGGGACAGATAGATAGACAGATAGACAGACAGACAGATAGATAGATAGACAGACAGACAGACAGATAGACGAGATAGATAGATAGATAGATAGATAGATAGATAGATAGATAGATAGATAGATAAATAGACAGATAGATAGATAGACAGATAGACTGACAGACAGACAGACAGACAGACAGACAGATAGACAGACAGACAGATAGATAGATAGATAGATAGATAGATATCACCAGGTTGTAACACAAAGGTATGTTCAGTTCCTTTAACAACTGACTGGCACCACCACCACACTACTCCCTTTAAACCCTTAAGCCCTTATTTTCCCTTTTAACATCAAGTTTTCCACCTGCTGTGCTGAAAGTATCCGATTATTGCTTGATTCTTCCTGCTGGGCCGAGGAAAGAATGAGTAACCATTTCTAACCTCTCTCTATCCTTCCTATAGATAGCAACACAATCCTATTACAATTATCCTTAACCGTCCTAGCTAGTGGCACCGGGGAAAAGGCTCATAAGGTGCACATGCTTCACCGTCCACAGCCGCGCTGTAGAACAGAGGGCTTCCCTTCCCTTAAAGATGTTTCTTGTGAAGGGAATTCACAAGAAACTACAACTGTTTTTTAACAACAAAATGATTTTGAACTTTGCATTTGCATTTCAACATGAGAACGACTGGGAAGTCCTGGGTTAGCTCAGACGGCGATGGCGTTGTCGCTGTCACTCTCCGGAGAAAACCCTACTAATTCTCAACCATCGAAAGGCTCTGAGAACAATTTGGCATTTAGTCACCGGGACCATTACTGTGCCTCCTTGTTAAGCGGTGGTTCAGTCACTGCCTCCAAGAAGCATTGATTGCAGCACAAATTCAGAGTAATATAGTGACACGGTGCACGTTGTTTTTCCTAAAACAAGAAGAAAAATAAGGACAGATGTCTTCAAGGAAACAAATCTGAACACACAGGATTAGTTATGTTTTCTCAGTAAAATTGGTGAAGACGCATTTTTCAAAGCGAGCGGAATAACTTGATACACACAATTCGAGGCCGGTTCATGGAAAAGAGGTTCTGCTATGAAGACCGAAATAATAGCGAGGGGACTGACGCAAGGATTAAGAACTAGCACTAATTCAGGATAGCTGTAGTATGTGGACCTTATGCCTGGTTAACTCTAAGATATTGTAGAAGCCCCCTAATAACACAGGAGGTGTATTTTTTGTGTGTTAAAGGCATTTAGTGTAGAGGCGGCTTCTGAGTTGAAAGTCACCTTTGAGTCACCTCGTGAGGTCACAGCGGGCGGGTCTTCAGCCTTTGCTCTCACTCACCACACTTAACTGGGAGAGAGAGAGACTCCTTTGGCGGAAGGAGCCAAGAGCTAAGTGCAGTCCAGAGTGCACAGCGCATGCTATTAACATAAGCGCACACAATATAAAATGACTAATGGCGCGAATAACCCGGGTTGGCCGGTTTTTCTCCGGACGGGGCAAGGATGAGTTCAATTTTCAATTCCCGACGAAGATGTTTTTCAGTTATTATTTGACAAAGCGCTTGTGGAACCGATCAAACTTCAACTTCACCGTCAGCAGAACGCAGCCCTGACAGAGGATCACCCCCACCCCACACTTAACATAAATACTTGCTGTCATCAGACTCAAACTTAATTTCCATAGTAGATGACTGCAGTGGTTGTACAACTGCTACCACCACTGTGTGGTGTAATTCAAAAAATAAAGTTTTATCCTCAATATTTTCTCTTTCAATAAACCATTCACCCTTTAAAACCATGTTGTGATGAGCAGTTATACAGAGTCATGCTTAGCTAATGAGGAGGGCTATCCCGTTTAACCGTAATGACCCTAGCCATAACCTTAAGCACTGTAAAACAGCAGCTTAGCGGCCTGTAAGCCACACTAATTACCTGTCTGCATGCTATTCAAGACTTAACAAGCCTTCCACGGAACCCATTCTGTGGGTGTGATATCAGTCATTGGGTTTTTTACTTATTTGGAAACATTACCAACAAACAACACCAAAATTCAGTCAGGAGAAATCTTGAAAAAGACCTACGCATTACTTCAATGAACGCTTACGCGAGGGTAATGTTTTTCAAATAGTTTGTGGGCGAGAAAATCGAGGAAATTCAATCAAAATAAAGTAGTAGTTTGTAGTAGTTGCGTGTGTATTTGCGTGTATCCTTTCATCAACAAAACATCCATGACCTAAGAGAACCATGTCATGTCCTCATTGGGTGTTTTTAACCTTTACATCACCATTATGTCAATACTCTACGATGATTACACACAGTATATCTTATCAAGTGGGCCTATTGATCTTGTTTCTGTAGCTACATCTGCTGCGATCATCTTGCACAGGCCATTTTGGAAATTGGATTATTTATCTCTTACAACAGGCTACAAGGTGTACATTGGCCAATTTATTCGATAAAACTGCTTGTTAGGGCAAAAGCCTGCTCCTCCTAACTGCCAATCACGTGGCTTCAACTCAATATATAAAGCATGAGGTTCATCTGTTATCTGATCAAACATTAGTATGGACAAGAAACCATGATCTAAGCGACTTTGACCCCGGTATGATTCTTGGTACCAGACATGGTGGTTACAGCTTCTCATAGATGCCCTTTTGGGATTTCCACAAAGTCTCTAGAGATTATGGAGACTGATGAACACAAATCGTTCAGTATGTGGCGGTTCTGTGGGCAAAAACACCATGTTAATGATTGTGGCCAGAGGAGAATGGCCAGACTCCTTCAAGGCTGTTTACAGTGGGGGGCAGCAAGACATCTCTAGACGCACAACGCATTGAACCTTGAAGCTGCCGGCATGCTGGTTGCGGTATGGCAGGCCTCGCTTTTACGCGGGGCGTGGATGGGCATGGGAGCTGTGGAGCCCGGCTCCGGGCCTGTGGTCCGTGAATGGCGCCCGGGGCCCCGGTTCTGCGCTTGCGGGCGCGTCTTATGCCTGCGCATGGGGGTGGATTGTATGTGTGCGCTTCAGGGTTGCAGGGTGTCCTCGTGCTCTCTTTGTGCACCTCGGGTGGTGCGTGGGTGTTGCTCTGCGAGTTCTCGGCTTCTCTGTGGGTCGGGGGGGTCTTCTGTGGTCGGAGTGTTCTTGCAAGTCTTGGGGTGTACGGCTGCGGGACTCGTGGGAGGCTGTGAGGCCTTTTCCGCTGCTTGGAGGCACTAGGATATAATTCTGACCTCATGGCTATGGTTGCCGCGGATATTGGTGTTTGGGCATACACCGATTACATTACTTGCCACCACACATTACTTGCCACCACGTCGTTTTGCTTTTTTATTTTTATTTTTTATAGAAATAAAGCCCATTTAGTTCATTTTCGCATATCAGCGCCCACGTTCATCAAATAAAAATAACTAACAAATAATTTGTAAAATACCAAGCGTGTTATCAATACTTAGTCGCACAACGGACGCTACAACTACAAATTGAAAGTGAAAGTGTCTGCTCCGTCTGCGCGCGCTGCAGAGTTGCAACACAGTGGAATCAGATTTCACTTCATATGTCCGGTGTTACCGGTAACACCGGTGTTGTCATGAGTCTATTAACCGGTGGGAAAAATTCCTCACCGTGGCACATCCCTAATTGGGACCAATCCTTAGGACTTAATTAATTATGTTTTGTCAAATACATGGTGTCGTCTTATGTTTTCTATGCTTATGTCTTTCCATGTACATGTTGTTGTTTGTTTGTTTCTATGTTTATTTGTCTCACCCGTGGTGATTCTCCACCTCCTGGAGAAGTAATGATGATTAGTTGTTTATAGATCAAAACATGGTCAGATCGTGCTCCAAAGAAGGGGATTGGTGGCGTCTTGTATAACAAAAAGCTGTGCTCTTGTCATCCCACAGGTCGTCCCCAGGACAGAGTTATTGCAAGTGGTTCTTGATGATTAATGGCTTTGCAGGTTGAGAATTTGAACTCCACTTGCAGATGAACAGAAGAAATCTTGGATGCAATGGCCTACAAATACCCTGTGTTGTATGCCAAGCCGGGTGACAGCACAGGTAAAGGAAAAACTAAAGAAGCTGCAGCGGGCAGGGTACCAAAACGGTACAATTGAATATTAGAAAAATGTCATCTGGACTTGTGAAACTTGATTTCTGCTGCAACATTTAGGTGGCAAAGGTCAGAATTTGGCATAAATAGCATAAATACAAGGATGAATCCTGTCTTATGTCTCTTGGCCCACATTAGGCTACTTAATCAATTGAATGCCACCCAATGCCAGCATTGTTGCTAACCATTTGTATCCACTAATAGACACCGTCTACCCTTTTTTACATGGATGTCATGCCACCAAGCACACATCATCTCAAGCTGGTTCCACCAACATGACAGTGACTTCAGTTTACCCCAATGGCCCGTGCAAAGTCCCCAGATCTCAACTCAATACAGCATCTTTTGGATGAGGAGGAACGGAAGGTTCGCTGCATGAGTATCTGGCTGAAGAATCGACTGGATATCTGGATTTAAATTTTCCAGCACATCGCACCGTGTCTAGAATTCAAGCCGTTCAGGAGTTAAAAGCACTAGATAGGTCGGCAATACAAGTGTTTTAGGGTCAATGTTTTTTAGCAGCCAATACCAATGACAACAGAATATACAAAAGAACCGCTACATCAATGTGTTGACATTGTTAAGGATCCACTGGTGAGTCGCATTAGCCTGCAAAAGGTTAATCCAAATACTCATGATGCTAACCGCAGCTATGAGGCTCTTTATGCAGTAACAGTTTCTACAGGCATCAACCTAAATAACATTGAGGAAAAGCAACATGCTTCATTAGTTGTGGCATGAATATGTGTTCATATTCATGCCACAACTACAACAAGTAGTTCAAATTCAAATTTAAATGTAACCTTGTACACCTAAACTAGCACCTTTAATTCTCTGTGTATTAACAAACCATTTTCTATCAAATATTTGCAGCAGTTAAACTGTACATAATATATGTCTTGCACATACATACACTTAATAGTAACAGCCCTGTACATTTACAACCACAAATACAGTCCTCTCATGACCCAAGGATTGCCGCCACCAATTCAGGATGAAGAACTGCCTGTCTGGCGTACTCAGGTTAGTGTCACCTGGCAGTATCGGTCACCTTTTCCGTGCCTTATCAAGCCCAATGCACCCGGCAAGGCGTCACTGCGCTAGCTTGTGAACATTTGAGGAAGAAGAGCTGCCACCTGCCTACATAGAATAAGCTGAAATGGAGAAGAAATTGTAGGGAAATTGTAGGGAAAACTTCAAGAAAAGGAAGGAGG
The DNA here is from genome assembly GCA_900302355.1 of Cyttopsis rosea. Classification (NCBI taxonomy): domain Eukaryota; kingdom Metazoa; phylum Chordata; class Actinopteri; order Zeiformes; family Parazenidae; genus Cyttopsis; species Cyttopsis rosea. The sequence continues at coordinate 5,610 of OMKR01100544.1, forward strand.
GTTGAAACAACAGAAAAGGAAAGAAAATTTTAGGGAGAACAAGAGAATGAGAGACAAAGGACAAGTGGAAGGAGAGGGCAGGTGTCGGAAAGTAACACGCTGTCCACCATGCAACGTCTTAATGGCTTAATGGCTGCCAAATGCTGTGACCTTGGTGCCCCTGGGCCAGATTTAAACCTCTACCAGGAATGCACAAGCTGCTTTAGACACTGCATACTAGACAAAATAATAATGAGAGTTTAATGCTAAAACAAATACCAAAGCTAAGGTAACAAATGCTGGTTGATACCTATCACTAATATAAACACTCACTGATAACAACAACTAATGGAAAGGTAATATATACTCTAACATATTAGCCAGTCCTCTTCTGGCTAGAGAGTATATACATTAATCTATCTGGTCTTAATGTCAAGTGTGTTGCGGCTACTACTGGTGAAATGCCTAAACTTGATTTAACTTAATTTGATGGTTTCTGGGGTTATGTAGACACAGCATTAAAGTACACAGCCAGCAAATTCTGCGCCACAATATTAAGACCACAATAATACACCACAAAGAATGAACCCTGAATGCAAGCAGGAGTAATGATATGAAAATAAACTCCAGAAATCCAGCCCTTCCACACTTGATGACACTGATAACTCAGATCCCAAATATGCTGCGTAAACCCTCAAGGCCTTGCCACGGCCGGCACAAAACCCAGGAGGCCTCTGTTGAAGAGCCCCGCGTCAACAACTTTGTCATTTTCAAGGTCGATCTTACTAAAGAAATACAATTTTAAAAAGAAAGTGAGCCCTAAAACATGCACCCTAGTTCATTCAAAGCTAGCTGTAGTGAAGTGTAAGAATAGTAAAGTATAGTTATAGCGTTTATTGTTTACTTATTGTAATATTCCAATACAATGATAGGCTATATCAGGATTTGTTTTACTTCCAATAATACTGCGAGTAACCACATTTAGCATGAACTTTTACAACTTCTACATTATAACTATTACATCATCATTGTGTATCTTGACATACACACCAAAAACCCCAAAAAACATGCGAAATACACACACACATATGGCCGTTTCAGCATTTATTCACTTTTTCGAACTAGTTGCAATTCTGACAACTCTGAGTTGTAAATCTACTCTTTGATAACAAAAAACTAATTGTTGATATCAAAAATTTACTTCTTGATATCAATAATTTAATTGCATCTTTTGATACCAAAACCTGAAATATTGATATCAAGAATCCCATCTTCGATATAATCAATTTGAATTGTTGATATCGAAGATGGGAATTGTTGATATCAAGAATAAAACTTTTGATATCAACAATTCACATTCTTAATATTACAATTGCAATTCTGCTGAAGGCAATGGGAAGCGGGTTAAAATTGTTGATATCAACAATGCAATTTCTTGATATCGACAATGTGTTTTTTGATGTCAAAGAGTAGATTTACAACTAGTTCAGTCAGAATTGCAACTAGTTCAAAAAAGTGAATAAACGCTCAAATGACTTGCCACACACACACACACACACACACACACACACACACACACACACACACACACACAGTCTAGAAGTCTACAAGGCTTTTTAACGCTGACAAAGTAGACATTTTAAGAGTGCACAGCACATTCGACTCTGCCAAAGCCCTCATTAAGCAAGAGCTTGGTGGAAAAGCTTATTGATGCCAACTTCAGTCACTCCTCTGGGTTTCAGCCTTGTGTTCCAAGAAAAAAAAAAATGCTACGCTAGCACTATGCCAGGGCCATCTACATGCGTTCTAGGGGCCAGGGGCCAAGAGAGAAGACAGCCTCTTTCCTCGGAAATCTATTAGACATTATCAGAGGTGCAAAAAAACCAACATGATAGCTATTTTGTTATAACTGCCGTCAATGACAAAACATTTAGAACATTAGGCCCCATAATTATGCATTTAAAATAGCGTGTCTGTGTTGTGTGAACTGTGATTCTGTGAGGTTCTAATAAAGATTTTAATCTCCATGAGAGCTGCTCTACTTGCAGTATTTTCTTCAGTCTCAGTCAGTGTCTCTGGGCCTGTGTTCGACTTTCCCTTTCACTTCTCTTTATATGGAGACATTTCTAAAAACATATTTATCATCCAAATCAATTTTTTGAGGCTTCCCTGCTTATGATTATTTGTTAATAAATGACAGCAACTGTAGACAATCTTATCTATGAGTGAATGTATTTGGTAAAACGATCTGACTAAGATGTGGAAGCTTCGAAATTAGATTTATACTGATTGTTTGATAGTTAATTATGATACTGCCATGTAATGCTTTGATGCTCGTACATTACTGTTCCTCTGTTTCGCAAGACTATCTTCATAGATATAAAGTAGAACACTGTTTGTCCGAATCACAGTTATTCAAACTTATAGGTCAACTGACCGGTTGAAACACCGATATTTTATAACATTTAACATTTACATACATTTATAATCCATTTTTTAGTAACTCTTCTCATTGAAAAAAAGTATAAAGTTAGATTTCTATTTCTAAGAAAGGAAGAATGAATTTTACTCGACTCGTAATACTAATACCGCAAAACGTGGCAAGGTAGCACTGAGAAACCACGGTGTGGCCAATGTCAGATTCCAGTGCGAACTGGTCACGGCCCTGAACCGACCCACATGCGCAGAAGAACGATAACAAAGACGCCACACGCGGTGAAGTCAGCGTTTGCGGTTTCAGGCACCGTGGCGGAGAAGGTCGAGCGCCCGCAGGAAAAATGCAGAGGGAGAGTAGCCTGGGAACCAGACCAATCTGGGAGTTCGTGTTTCATTTGCTCTGGCAGATTGGTCTGACCACCCTCCCATTCAAACAGATTTCCACCCGAATATTTTATGATCGGGCCAATCACAGTCGCCATTTTCAGCGCTACGTCCCACGTGTCGTTGCTCTGATTGGTTGTAGGTCTGTGTCCAAAGATGTTTTGGTCTGCGCCCGTTGGTAACGCCCCTTGGAAATCGAAAATGAACGGAGAGATTCCAGACCGATACGCATTTGCGAATTGGTCTGGCGATGCCAGGCTAGAGGGAGAGGGAGACAGCGGTGCAAATTGCGCTAGGAGAGGGAGCGATCGTGCCCCGTGCGGAGAGTCTCCGCTCCGCTGTGTGTCCCGGCAGAGGAAGGAGTCCCACACGGCGGACAGGGAGTCTCCGCACATTGATGATGATGACGAGGACGAGGATGAAGATAAAGACAGCCAAATTTGTAATTATGGCTTTTTGTGGATCTGTACGGAGGTGTGTGTGGATGCAGAGTCGGATGCATCGTGACGTGTCACATGAATTTGGATATGACTGTTCAGACTGAGGTTGCATTGCAAAAGATCTGACTTGTGTCCGATTTAGGAGCACATATGAAAGTGTCCCAAATCCGAATTGAAAAGATCAAATTCCATGTGATTTGTGCTGTTCACACTGTTATGAAAAAAAAAACAGATCTGAGTCACATATGAGTAACAAAATTGGATTTTTTTTTGTCTGCAGTTTGAATGTAACTGGACACGTAACGTTACACACAAAATCGGTACAAGTATGAAAGCAAACAGCCACGCAAACGTCTCAGAACGCCACCCCTGCATGTTCGCTTACGTGTAGAAGGAGAAGCATAATCCAGCCTTAACTCGCCTTCCTCTCCACCTCCACATCGGGAGGACTTAGCACCGCCATCCCCCACTGCCTCCCCCGTCCTCCCAAACCACCTCGCCTTGTCCCGCACCCCTCGCTTGTCATCCCCATTTTATTGCCATCATCACTATCATCACCGTTGTCATTGTATCAAGTGCCAGATTATGGTCTTCTTTCTATTCTTAGCAAAAAATGTTCCCTGCAGAGACAAAGCAAAGAGATGGAGAAAGGCAAGAAAGAAATGTGAAAAGAAAGAAAGAAAGAAAGAAAGAAAGAAAGAAAGAAAGAAAGAAAAGCCAAGCAGAAGATAGAGGAGAAGAGAAGGCCCGGTCTGAACCCAGGAAGGAGGAGGAGGAGGAGGACAGCGGGGAGGAGGCTGATCCGACTCAGCAGGAAACCGGAGCCCGTCTTGATCAATACCTGGAGATATTTTTGGAAGAACCAGACACGGGATCTTTTTTGGATTTGTCTGCATTTTCCGTCGAGTCCAAAACGGACACGCGGAGCCACGATGCCACATCTATCATGTTGCTCGTGTTGAGTAAGGACATCTTGTCCTCCATGTCGTCTCTCTCTCTCTCTCGGTTTACTGAATCGACAAGACATTCCCGCATCTATCCTTCCTCCCACTTCTAGAAAACCAGGCGGTCCTCAACTCTGCACTGACTGCACAAAACATTGGAACCATATAAACACGATTCTACTCGGTGCCTTCAACTGTTACAAGTTGGCCATGTGTAAAAAGATGCATTCATTCATCAGCTTGTCATTCATACATTCCATCACTCATACCCAACCATCCCCCCATTTAGGCAAATTGCAGGAAGACGCTCTTATGAAATGTTCTTATAAAAGTGCTCTTTACGATGATAATGTTAATTTCATTGTTATATATTGTGTTATGTCAGCCCGGACGACCTAGTCAGTGAGTCATTGATATGGACGTTTTGATGAAAGCAGAAGTTGAAAACATTTTTATTGTTTGATGTTTCTATTTCGATATACACCATATACCATAGGCCACCAGAAGCTTCCATTGCTTTCCCAAACTCTAAAAAATGTCAAAAAATGTCAAAAATTTTATAGGTGCCTTTCCTTCTTTTCCTGTTTGCCGTTTTTTCCTTCCTGGTATAAGGGCTTTCTGACCTTTCTTTAAATGTGGGTTTATAAAGACTAGTCTAACAACATCGG
>OMKR01100546.1:0-12433 GCA_900302355.1 Cyttopsis rosea
TTTCCCACACTTTAATGATTTTATGCAAGTATGTCTGTATGTAATTTGAATGGTGCATTGGATTCCAGGCTTTCCTGGATAAGACAATTTCCATTCCTTCAGTGTTACTTTTGTTGCTATTGTAAAAACAAAAGATGGCGGAGTGCCTGAGATTTATATAGCGCTTTATCTACACTGAACAAAAGTTGAAGTAAAGAATCCAGGATTTTGTTGTAGGCTCATAAAGAGCTTATGTCTTTCAAATTTGGCACAAAGAAATTTGTTTTGTTAAATTTTGTTATATTTGTTTATTTGATAATCCATCTACTGGACAGGTGTGGCATGTCAAGACCCTGATTAAACTGCATGATCAGTGCACAGGTGTTCCTTATGAAGGGGACAATAAAAGGCCACTCTAAAATGTGCAGTTTTAGACAGATGTCACAAGTTTTGAGGGAGCGTGCAGTTGGCATGCTGACTGCAGGAATGTCCACCAGAGCTGTTGCCCATGAATTCATTTCACTACCATAAGCCGTCTCCAATGTCGTTTCTGAGAATTTGGCAGTTCATCCAACCGGCCTCACAACCGCAGACCACGTGTAACCATGCCAGCCCAGGACCTCTACATCCAGCTTCTTCACCTGTGAGATTGTCTGAGACCAGCCACCCGGACAGCTGATGCAACAGTCTGTTTGCAAAACCGAAGAATTTCTGCACAAACTGTCAGAAACCGTCTCAGGGAAGTTCATCTGCATGCTCGTCATCCTCACCAGGGTCTTGACCTGACTGTAGTTTGACGTCGTAACCGACTTGAGTGGGAAAATGCTCACCTTCGATGGCGTCTGGCACTTGGCACAAGTGTTCTCTTCACAGATGAATCCCGGTTCTCACTGTACCGGGCAGATGGCAGACAGCGTGTATGGCATTGTGTGGTTGAGCGGTTTACTGATGTCAATGTTGTGAACAGAGTGCCCCATGGTGGCGGTGGGGTTATGGTTTGGGCAGCTACGGACAACGAACACAGGTGCATTTAATGCACAGAGATACCGTGACGAGATCCTGAGACCCATTGTCGTGCCATTCATCCACTATCGCCTCATGTTGCAGCATGATAATGCACGGCCCCATGTTGCAAGGATCTGTACACAGTTCCTGGAAGCTGAAAACATCCCAGTTCTTGCATGGCCTGCATACTCACCAGACATGTCACCCATTGAGCATGTTTGGGATGCTCTGGATCGGCATGTACGACAGCGGGTTCCAATTCCTGCCAATATCCAGCAACTTGGCACAGCCATTGAAGAGGAGTGGACCAACATTCCACAGGCCACGATCAACAACCTGATCTACTCTATGCAAAGGGGATGTGTCGCACTGCATGAGGCAAATGATGCTCACACCAGATACTGACTGGTTTTCTGCCCCCCCCCCAAAAAAAAAAAAATGCGTATCTGTAGCCCTAGTGATATGAAATCCATAGTTCAGTGCCTAATAAAATGTATTTTTTCAAGATAAAACTGCACATTTTAAAGTGGCCTTTTTTTGTCCACACACCTGTGCACTGATCATGTAATAAATGTTATATTTTGGGCCAAATTTGAAAGACATAAGCTCTTTGTGTTACATAAAAGTGTTACATTTATATTTTTGTTCAGTGTACTGTAGATACCCAAAGCGCTTCACAATGAAGGGGGGACTCAGCTCAACCACCACCAATGTGTAGCAGCCACCTGGGTGATGCACTGCAGCCATTATGCACCAGAACGCTCACCACACAACGATGTTTGGCATGTTTTTTGGTAGGGGTCCTTAGCGATGTTGGAGGAAACCCCTTGTGAGCACGGGGAGAACATGCAAAATCCACACAGAAAGGCCCCTAATCGGTAACTGGAGCACCGTGCCAACAGCACCCCAGGTGGGAATCGAACCAAGGACCTTGCTGTGAGGCAGCAGTGCAAGTGTTGTATGTAATTATGTTGTAAGATGACCACAAATTGTCTATATTTCATCAAGGTTAAAATATTGTGAGGAACAAGGGAAATTATATGTACGTGGCCTACTTGCTAAATTCCAATTAAATCTTTGTAAGATTTCCTCATGTATGACAAAAACCAAAAACAGTTCACACATGCTCTTAATGTAGCATTTGAACCAGGACATACAGTGTATATATTGTACAACCACAGTAAACGAAAGGTAAGCCACCACCCCCTTAATATATAATAATTCAAAGTTTGGAAAGTTTGGAACTCCACAGATAGTTTGCCTTAAATTCCTTATGTAGAACTAAATAGCAATTTTATGACAGGAACATTATGGCGTCATCTGTAGGTAATGCTTACAATTATATCAGACAAAAAATATAACACTTATCATTGACTTTATCCTCCTGCATAGTGATGTGGACATGGACACCTTTTTGATTATTGCAATACAGCTCCAGAATCAACACTGTTTGCATATGTTATGACTGTATCTGACAACCCGTTTAAACATAAACCACATTTCAACATTTGTTATCGTGACTGTACACATAACTGCAGCTCTGTACAAATTAGCAATCTTCATAAACATGTGTGTTTATATAATTATGTTCATCCTTGTTCAGGCATAGTGTATTAGTGTCGTGCATATAGATTATTATTATTGTTATTATTATTGTCTCCTACCACTCTGGCTCAAGGTCTCAGGAGGAGACATGTGGACCTGATTGAGGATGGTGTTTGCGGGAGCAGCACTTCTCAATCACCAGGCTGTATGACAGTCTTTGTGACACCGAAAGCAGGAGGGAGATGACGATTGTTGGAAGAAATGCTTTTGTGGTCATCGATGAGAGCAAATTCTGCCACAAAAGCAAGGTGTAGCACTGTATTCATAATACATGCTATTAACAGATTTCCTATTGAAAAATAACTGGTTGCCGTGTGTGTGTGTGTGCAATTCGTTTTGACAGCATTAAGATTTATAATTGCACTTATTGAGTTTGTCACATACATGAAAATAACTGTACTAATGAGGGTTTTATTAGATTCAGTACAATCGTGGAAGATTCGGCAGAACGTGGAGAGGAAACCGCCTGTGGGTATTTGGAATTCTGGAGGTGGCAGGGGAACGTCAAAGGCCGGTAGTGAAATTGGTGAAGCGACATTCCAGAAGGCGCCCGGAACGTATTTTGGAGAAATATGTGAAGCCTGGAAGTGAAGTAATCAGCGACTGCCGGAGGGCATATGACAACCTGCAGCAGGGAGACCACATTCACTACCAGGTGAACCACCGGCGTTTTTTTTTGTCCGTCCACAGACTGGGGCAGACACGCGGCGCACCGAGCGTGCCCGGCGCACCCACAAATACATTGTGCACAGATACAGGGGTAACCTTTTGGAGCAGTCACTGAGGAGAACTCTGCGTTTTATTGAGTGGAACTACTGGCTTGGAAAACAACATAGACATGGACCGATTGGCCGCTTGCTCCGCGACATCAGAAAGGTGTACACGGTGTAATGCACAATACACAATACTGTACATGTTTGTATAAATATTGCTGTGACGTGTTTATAGTTTAAACAATGCATGCGCTCTTGTCTACGTAAAACATCTTTGTACCCCGACGAAATTATTTCATTACCTTTTATTTTTTACTCACGGTTATGCAATACATCAAATTATCGAATGCATTGAACGACTAATCAACAACTTACTGTGTCAATATCGCAATAATTATGGTAAGCCTGTCTGAAAACATACAGTACAGTAAGAGGTATAGTCCAAGTGAGTGAAGTGATAGAATAAGGACCATAATATCGTTTTGTGGTTTGAGCAAGATGTGTAAATGCTGTCTACTTTATTTCACTGCGGACCAATATGTAATATGTTCTGCACACCACACATCTTCTCTGACATTGGGAGGTAAGAATCACTTTTGCCTTGTGAGTGTTACTAACGGCAACTCCATTCAGTACACATTCTACTGTATGCTTAATAAAAATATTACATTACGGATACATAGACGGGTAGGTGGCCAGAAACCGACAGATAGCACACGACCAAATTAAAGACGTGAACTTCCTCTAAATAATCACCAAAGTCATCCGTTCAACCTCATTGTCGAGGTTTATTTGCTAATCCAAATCGTGTAACTTTAGAGGTAAAGCGCTCTAGATGTTGCAATTTAATATATATGATTGCTTCCTCTCCTACTGTATATTCATGTAGGGAAACAGGCACCCGCCATCAGAACACAACACCTACAAACGACTGTGCGTTCCTTGTGTTTAAACCAAAGTGTTATAAACCTTCGATGTATTTCTGGGTTCTACATTTTTAAAAAGGCCGTTTGTTGCTGGCCGTACAGTTTATACAATTTCACTGTAATATTTATAGGTAACAACTTAGTATATTTGTTTAGGTTACAATGTGTAGCACAGGGACACTAGGACCCAGGTGTGCAGACTGCCCCCACGCTTCGTGTGGTCTCTCCATGTGGCTGAGACTGTCCTGGACACGTGTGGCTCTGGTGTAAGTCAATCCTATGGGTTTATTTTTATTTTTATGGTTTTATATTCATTTTCGTTTTTTTTTATGGTTTGGGTACTGTAGGGGTGCACGCACTCTGTATTGTACTTTTTAATCATTATGATAGTGCGTCCGCCATAACTTTTATAGTAGGTAGAAAAACTGAAGAGATGAAGATTGATCATATCAATTTTGCATTTTCCTCACAAATTTGTAACAGGGTTCTGTTTGTTTACAGGCAGATCAACTGCTGTTTATTTTAGTATGGGAATTTTAGTCCTCATTACAGAATTGATTTTATATAGTTTCTCTGTGTTTCTAGTGCTGCGGCTGGTGGTGGCCTGCAGTCACGGGTGTGGTCAGGGTGCTGGGAGTTAGTGTGGTTTGTTATATTTCTCACAGGTAGAATTCTCCCAGTGCTCCATCAGTGGGCGGTTGGCTTTCCAGGCCGTAGTACGACCTGTCCCCTCCTTCTTTCTTTCTCTGTTCAGAATTTTAATGAATGTTTCAATAAATAGTCAACGATGGAAGATAACCCACACTGACTGTTGTGGCCTCTGTGTCTAAATTCATCTATGCTACAAAAGCTTGGTACAATAAACGTTTTGGACATTACGGATGACACTGTTATGGATCAAACGTAGAGACTAAAGATTGACTGTGGGCATAATTCAAACTACACTGTACGGGTTCTTGTGCTTCCCCCTGCTGGATGATTTAACGGACAAGTAATGCGTGTGGCAATGTCACCCAGTAGGAACATCATTCGCTTGCCGACACGATCAGAAATTCAGGGAGTCAGGCTCTGCAATGTTTGAGAAAATGTGCGGGACAATATTAACGAGGCCCTGGGCGAAGAAGCTAGTATTGTCCTACGTGTGCGACTGCCAGTCGACAAAAACTTCGCACAAATTTGGATGCTTGGAGCAGAGAACGTGCAGGGCCAGACCGAGGCATAAGCGGACTAAAAGCCTGCGTAGGGCCCCCAATCAGCGGCGCCAAACAAAACAAAAACTGTTTATATTTTAGATGCATGTACGTATTTATCTTCCTCGGTTTCCAAATTGAAAGCAATTGAAAAAACGCACCGTGCGATCGGTGCCGCGTCATGCATGGCAACTTAAAGTAAAGTTTGGTGGTGAGCAGTGACGCTGAGAGTGGAAGTCGTGGTGGGAGGGATGCAGATGGTTAGTAGTGCTCCAACTTTCTGCTACTGTATCATATAGGTAATCAGTAGACCTTGTGATTATACCAATAATCCATGCAGTGACTTAACTGTTACCACATTCAATATTTAAGTCAATTCAATCAATCAATCTTTATTTAAGGTGTAGAATCACCATGCGACATGGTCCCGATACACTGCACAAAGAACACCATGCGACATAAAACCATCAAAGTAAAAACAAGACAACATAGCAATAAAACATAGCAATAAAAACAAAAATCTAAATAAATCCACAATAATTCATCAAATGTTAAAGGAATGTTAAAAAGGATGATTGACTCAACTGAGTTCTATCTCTAGGGTAGGTTGTAATGAAGCGGATATACTGTAGATGGGTTTTTAGTTTTGATTTAAATATTTCAGTTAAGCTTGACTTTTTGAGATGTACTGGGAGGCCATTCCAGAGATGTGGGGCACGGTAGGCAAATGCTCTTAAACCAACAGTTATATTATTAACTGAGGGACCAGGAGACCAGGATCGAGAGAGCGGAGAGGGCGTGCTGGCGTATATGTAATCAGCTCAGCTAAGTAGGGTGGTGCAAGTCTATACAAGGCCTTAAAAGTTAAAAGAAGAACCTTAAAATCAGCGCAGGTGCACAGGCTTAAGACCAGTGAAGTCAGATTAAGGTTTTGGTTATCACAATACAGTTCATTTTCAATTTAAATTAGCAAAAACCAAAGACTGCAAGGTATTTAAACAACCTTAAAATCCTTGAGAAAGGTAAGTCTACAATATTCTAAGTTGTAGGTAGCTAGAAGAACTGGTAAATGCAAGTAACCTTGCAAGTATGACATTTTGTTATTTTTTTGTTTTGCTTTGTTTTTTTTTTCACCAGCTGGTCCTTCTGAGACCCAACAATGGCAAACAAGAAACAGAGTTGAAGCGCCCACTGCCACACTTCACTTGAAAAAACTGAGAGGAAAAGAAGAAATTGGTTGCAAACTGGCAGACTCTGCCCCACCCAAACCCCCAGCTGCCCCTCCTCGTCCGTCAGGTTAGTGTTACATAGTTCTGGCAATGTTTAGAACGGTTGAGTGTGTTTTTAGACATGTAAATCTCTGTAAGTGATCATGGGAAATCCAGACATATTGTAGTTCCTGAATTAATTTCCGAATGGAGGACTATATAGGAGTTAATGAATTAGAACAGACTGGGAGATACTATAGAAACGAATCATTAAGTAATAATTACTTCATAAATAACTGAATTGACATTCTGACCACTTGAGTTGTTGAAGTGGTGGTTGTTGAATCACAATCAATCAAACATACCTAATCAAGTACTAATACTTAAACATTAGTCACTCTTTCTGTGGATGGGTTTTCACACAACTCACATGCAGCTATTTAGGTTTTTACTGGGAATCCACAATAAGTTCCTTAATGACAAACCACAGACCGTGGAATTCACAAGAATGATTTATTGATCATATTTAGAGCACATTTACCTTAAAACATTTACATTCACAACAATATCTCATAGTGTTTAGTCGGGATGCACCGATACCATTTGTTTCAGACAGAGTATGAGTACTGACTTTTGGGTACTTGGCGATACAAAGTACCGATACGAGTACTTTTCAAAATACTGTAATTTTCATTTTCATTACCACAACAGTGGGATTGATGATTTTGATACTGTTTATTATTGTTCATTATTCACTATGGAACAATAATATAACATGAAACAATCCCAGAGTTCATGCCAGAGTTCCAGAAAAATAGTGACTGACTTTTAGTAAAACTGACAAATCACTGACTTTTAGTAAAACACAACATATAACCAACATGGAAATGTTCAGTTCAAACTTCAAATGACTTTAAAGTCTTTAACTTTTAAGTACAAATATACCTTTCCAATATATTTATATGGTACTTGCCATTCCAAAATAAATTGTGACCATCACACCTTAACCCGGCGCATTTCAGAAGAGCGTACTTTTGGGTTGACATTTGGGTAACCCTAACCCTATATTTGGGTATACCACTACTGCTCAACTTATTTTCAAAACTGAGTTAGATTTCTAAATATTAGACAAATATTGAGGCTAAATGTTGAGGCTAGTTGCTCTCCACCAGCATTTTAACCCATTGTTGCACTCGAACAACAGCACGAACATGCAAACATGCAGATCAAGATCATCCTTCCATATTCCGTGTGATGTCAAGTCAGAATCTGAAACCGTTTTGATAAATTAAGGTTATAAATGTATCTATTCGTGAACGACATCGGCTCTTCTTCGCGTGGTAAAAAATGTTGCTGTGATGCAGAGAGAGGAGACGAAGAAGAAAACGTCACTTCCTTAAACAATCACTAAAGAAACAACAACAAATAAACATCAGAAGCTAGAAATTTCACTTCCCTGTGAAAACATCATCTCTGTGTTGTTATGGATTATGAGACGAGCGTGGCAGAAGCTCTCAATCATATTACAGAACCGTGCTGGCAGCTGAAGGAGGCAGAGCGGGGTCCTCCCAGAAAAACAACAATTCCCAGGATGCAAATGGCCAGGTCCTCCCAGCCATTCTCATTCTGCATAGGTCGTGTGCGCGATCTGAAATGGACCACTTTCTTAAAACTATCATTGTTAGAAAATAAAGGAAACAGGAAATGGGAATGTTTAGAAGTTACAGAATAATAGAGGGTCATGTTAGTATAGTGAGCATGAACTTAGAATTCTTATAAACTATAAAATTAAAAGATTAACTTGAATTATGCGTTTTCCAATATTTTTATAAATTAATGATTCAAACATTAATTCAGTAAAACACATTAAACATTTTCTCATTGAAGGAGTACAGCAGTATCCAAATGTAATCATTTAAAGCACTAATTGTGTTTCTAACTGTGTGTTTTGTGCTGCAAAAGTCTGGAAATGCTGGAAAAACTTTAAGGGATGATTTCTCAGAAATTCTGTTTTCAAAACCTTCATTTTTAATATGTCACAGCTTCCAAAATATTTGCTTGATTCCCACAAGTGATACCTTGTTTTGAAGCTCTGATTCTACACTTTTGTGAAAAAACAAAAATGTCAAATTTCGAAATGTGACCCTAAAGTATGCAGTGGGTCACAATTGCAATCATTACAAAAAACATAAAAATAAATGACGACTCTTTTCACTCTCGTTCACTGGATGTCCTCCTTCGCTCACTGTGCATTAAACCAACTGAATCAAATTGAACGACTCGTTTCACTGAGTGACTTGTCAACAACGAGTCTCAAAAAAGAGTCTACAGTCTTCAACCTCTACAAAATAATATAACGCTTATCTGAAGTGACCAAGGCTTGCACTTCCTTAGATGTTTGTCTGGATTCTTCTGTGACTTCCTGGAAGAGTCATCGATGTGGTGCTGGACGGATTTTGTTATGCCTGGTGCACACTAGAGGATTTTCTAATCTTTAAAAACGTGGGAGGCCACAGACATAACGACAGATTTAACCGATTTAAAAATTTTTAATTTTAAGGACGCACACAGACGATTCAGTCAAGACGCAGGACTACACACTTGCCGTTAATACTAAACAATTTCAAAGTTGTGATTCCAGGGACTTGGGATCTCACAGAAACTAGCGTGATCAAACGTACACTTCACTGCAAAACAATTCCATCGATCGCCGATTGACATTAATGACAGACAACTTTTTATTTTATTTTTTTATCTGCCAGCAGGTGCAGGGACAACTTTTTGCTCATTAAATTAAATAAAAGGTTAAAAATAAACAGACGCAGTGTTCTGGAAGAGGCTCCATCCAGACTCTACAGGTGTTCCGGGCTCTGCCAGCAGCACACGCCGTGCACAGCGCACCGCGGCCCGGGACGGAGCACCGGGTCTCACAGGTGGAGGTTAGTTTAAAACAATTGGCTTAATTAGCCGATTTTTGTTTTTATATTTTTCATTTTGGAGCCACTTTCTGAAATCTCACAACAAAGCATAAAGAGCGTAGGAGCAAAAATAAAATAATAAAAAAAGACCAAATTGTATAATTATCCTGGAGAAAGGAGCCGTCCTAACCCCGGTCTGGGTCTCTGCTCTGCGGATGAGGAAGCGGCGGCTGTGGCTCCCCCGAGACGGGGCCTCCACCCCCGGATTCTAAATCAGGGAGACTCTGATCAAGTCTGTAACATTAAGATTATGTCTGTAAACAGGATAATTTGGGCAGTTATCGGTTCAGACCAGCCTGGAGTCGGGAATGCCCCCGTGATTGGGAGGGGCGAATCGGACCCAAATCTGCCCAATTATCCTCTAGTCTGGGGCCAGCATTAGGCTGGAAGACTGTTCCCAGTTTTCTCCATTTTTGGATACTGGCCCTCACTGTGGTTAGCTGGTGTCACCTTGGCTTTCCAACCCTTGACACTGATATATTTTAATAACTTTCTTTCTCATGTATTTTACTTTTGGTAGCGGCATAGTGTGCTATTTTCTGAGACATTTTCACGTACTTGACATTGCTGGAAAGATTGTATTTCAGTGATGTTTAGATCTAATAGGACTGGCAGTAATCAGGCCAAGATGTGTCTAATCAAATTTAACCAAATTATCAACTTATTGGGGGCAGTTACATTTTCCACATAGGGGGCTATACTGTAGGTTTTGGACACTTTTCTTCTTTTAAAGAATTTTTTTTTTATTAAAAAAAAACAGAAGAAATCACAAGGGGGAAATGCACTTTTCATGTTACTGTACCTATTCAATTAACTGTTGGACGTTACAATTGAAAATATCCCAAAATTTGCTACTACATATGTAGCACTGTTGAGAGAAAAAGTAATGACAATAAATGTTATGTTACAGTAAAACACTGAAAATGCCATGTAATGTAATTTTGTAATGTTTTCCTTCTTAGAGAAAAAACAAAAAAGACAAAGGACACCTTCTTCATCATCGTCCTCATCGTCCTCCTCCACCTCATCCTCTTCGTCAGAAAAAGACAAGCAAAGATCTTTTGCCAAAATGAGTACGTTTTGCAGGAATGCTGTTCATGGCTGTTGAAACAATACTACGTGTGAAATTGTTATCAAAAGTTTGCATGCATACAAATGCCTAAAATAGCGGACGCCAAAGCTAAACTTTGGGCACACACACCTGCACTCAATTTATTTTAGTATTTCTATTTCAAGTATTTTCACGTATGTCAGTCTGGTGTGATGACACCACATGACATTGGTGGTAGTGGTGACAGTGCGCTGTACGGATACCTGCAATGCCTTTATCAGTGTTTTTGGGGGCCCAGAAATATCAAATGTTAATCAGACTTTGTGCATGTTAAGCAATCAAAGGTCATGACTGAAAATGTTTTGACATGCAACGCAATTTTACCCAACTCATTCTAATTAAAATTTCAGAATAATAGACATGCCCTGGTAATTAGATGATGTGGCCCCTTTGATAGTTTAACATCTGTACATTTACATTCTCTATGTCAAGCCTGCGTCATGCATCTAATATGTTACAGTCCAAGCTTTCCTCCACTCCAAGCCTTGAAGATGCCCGAACATCCACAACAAAGTGTAGTCAACGCATGATTCAAAATCTGCCTAAGATTGGGAAATGTTTTTTCTCCTGACTCCAATTAAGTAAGAGCAAATACAAAATAAGATATAATCCACAGGATGAAGGGAGCCTCTTTCAAGGTACAATCTCAAACTTTTTCATTTAAATAAATGTCTCTTAAGTCAGCCGGATGAGGTAACAGAAAGGTGATTGAGCCTATGGCCCCCTGATGCATTTGCAGTATTCTTAGTTTTAAAAACCGGGTGTCGAGGGCGACATTCCCGGGAAAAATCGGAAGCGTCGCGTTTTCCCATCACCCAGCAGTGGTTGGTCCACTAGAGAGGGCAGGCGGAGCTAACGCAGCACTCGCTCTTCGCCGGCGAAGACGATCAAACCGTACTATCTAGAGGAAGTGAAAGCGGTAACAAGGTTTCCGTAGGTGAACCTGTGGAAGGATCATTAAGGTGATCCCCGGTGGCGGCGGCAGCGAGCCCCGGCCAAACGGTCAAAAAAAAAAAGCAAAGCGAAACCAAACCACCAGCAATCTCTGACGTCCCCCAGGCGACACTGTTTGGAACTCTGGGAAGTGTCGTCCAGAAACACGCCTGCAATTCAACTACCGCCACAGGTGTCGCCAAAAACAACAAAACGTGCAATGTTCGAGATTGGCACTTTAAAATGCATACTTCACCAGGTCATAAAAATGACCAATTATTTTTGTAATATCAGTATCACAGAAAATTTTTATTTAAATGTTGATTCCATTCAAGTGATATGATCCATTTTAGTATGAAACAAAGAAAGTCTTTGCGGTGAACAAACACTCATTGGGTGAAAGAATGGGTACAGCCTGTTCCACTGCAGTATACCGAGGTCCCCTCTTTGATAGCTCGACATCGCTCAAGGATGCAAGTCCCCTCTTGGCAATAAAAATTTAAAAAGCATGTTTGCAGTAATATTATGGGAAAATACCTGAAAAGAACATTTTCTATTCTATTTTTGTCTTTTTCAAAATGAAAAACTTGGTCGATGTTCAATGACAGTCGAGGAAGTGACACCGTAAGTTCCGCGAAATTACATGGTACATGGAAGTTACTCTAAAATGATAGTCCACTGTTGGTATTTTAGGAATGTGTGTGTGTGTGTGTGTGTGTGTGTGTGTGTGTGTGTGTGTGTGTCTGTAATCATCTGATGGTCATTTCAGGAAAGTTGATGAACAG
>OMKR01100548.1:0-12753 GCA_900302355.1 Cyttopsis rosea
AGTAAAATGAGATGTTACTGGTAACACCAGAGATGTTACTGGTAACACCAGAGATGTTACTGGTAACACCAGACAAGTTACTGGTAACATCAGACAAGTTACTGGTAACACCAGACAAGTTACTAGTAACACCAGACAAGTTACTAGTAAAATGAGAGATGTTACTAGTAACACCAGAGAAGTTACTAGTAAAATCAGAGAAGTTACTAGAAAAACGAGAGAAGTTACTAGTAACACCAGAGATGTTACTAGTAACACCAGAGATGTTACTAGTAACACCAGATAAGTTACTAGTAACACCAGAGAAGTTACTAGTAACACCAGAGAAGTTACTAGTAACACCAGAGAAGTTACTAGTAAAATCAGAGATGTTACTAGTAACACCAGAGAAGTTACTAGTAACACCAGAGATGTTACTAGTAACACCAGAGAAGTTACTAGTAACACCAGAGAAGTTACTAGTAACACCAGAGAAGTTACTAGTAACACCAGAGAAGTTACTAGTAAAAGCAGAGAAGTTACTAGTAACACCAGAGATGTTACTAGTAACACCAGAGAAGTTACTAGTAACACCAGAGAAGTTACTAGTAACACCCGGAAAGGCCACTAGTAATGAGCACTAGTGCGACATTAACACAACTAGTGACTTTTAAAAAGTGATGGTTCGTCCCGGGGGGCTCAGCGTCGGCGCGGCTCGCCACCGCCGCCCTCCCTGCAGCTCAGCGGCCGAACGCGTAACAGCCACGTCACACACACACGCGGACCCGGTCGCACATTTCAATGACGTTCGAGACGCGTGTCAGCTCCGTAGCCGGGCGACGCGGCGCGCTTTGCCCGAACAACGTTCAACCGCATTCGAAGCCAAATCACAGGCGTCAGCCGCTTAGCATCCAAGCTAACGGCTCGGCAGCGCTTCGCTAGCACACGTTGGATTCACCCAAGTCCCGAGGAAGCTGCGCGTGTGCGCGCGTGTGTGTGGGTGTAATGGCAAACGAAGTGTAACCGGGCACCGCGGACGGACCGAGGGCTGCCCCGCGTTCACACGGAACCGGAGCGGTCGCGGCATCTAATCGGCCCGAGCCGCCGCTCCTGCCCCCGGTCCCGGCGCGCTCCGGGGACGCGTGTCTCTCGCGGCAGCCAACGAGCTAACGAGCTAGCCGCTAGCCGCCGTCAACCGTTAGCTTAGCTGGCGCTTAGCTCGCCAACGTGACGGCGAACTTACCGTGGTTTTCCGAGGGCGCCTTCACGTGGAAGGCCGGCACGAACTCGGCGGCGTTGACGTTGGGGACGAACGGCTTGGCGTTCACGTTCAGCGCCGCGAGCGCGGAATCGAGTTGTCCGTCGACCGCGGCCTCCGCGTCGTCCTCCTGCTCCCAGGAGTCGGGGGCAGTGTCTCTCGGGTCCATCGCGGGTCTGAGGTTGGGGGCTTTTTTTTTTTTGTGTTATTTCTTTGAAACAGCCGCGACACCGGAGAGCTGCGCAGCTGCTGGTCGACCCCGCGAACTGTCGTGGATGTCAACCCCGAAACGGACTAGCGAAGCCCCGTCCCTGCTCGAGCGCCGTACCCGTGTGGGGAGTGGAACCGCCGGTCTCCCTCGGCCTGGATCGGGACACACGACTCGGTACTTCCAGAGGAAAGTCCGCGTGCGCCGTCGACCGTCGTCGGTCTACGCGTGCGGGGCCGGATGCATGCTGGGAAATGTAGTTCTGTTCGGGAAGACGCGGCGTCTGCCCGGAAGGCGCCGCTGGGAGCGAGAGAACTACATTTCCCCCCAAGACTTGAGACGACGCGCTTTACGTCGACGGTTCCTGTTTTTTTTAGCGGCCGCAGCGCGCACTGGCTTTTTTTTTTTGTGGCAGTGTGTTCCTGATCCGAGCCGTGTCGTGATCTTTTTGTCTTGTACGTTCATTTATTTAACTGACCCTCGTACTGAAAGTTACAAGAACAAAAACAGAGAAGAAACAGGGTAACGTTTACTTATATAGAAACTGTCTTCAATGTTGCATACGTACATGCATATTTCGATTTTTTTTATATATATATTTTTTTGCTTATTGACGTTGTTTATTTTTTATTTCATTTTTTTTATTTCATGTTTTGTGTCTTTTCTCGCGTCTTGAATGAACCATTTTAAACAACAGTGAGATTCATTAAAAATAAAAAATAAAAAAAAGAACAAGCAGAAGAATTGCACCACGTGGCTGCAGTTAGAAGACCTGACGCGTCGGAGGCAAACGCGCCTCATTAGTCCGTCAAGCTGTCAATCAAACTCTGATTCCGTCTGAACGAGCAACCGCTAAACGGCCCCGACTACACGTGGCGCCGCTTTGACATTTAATCCAGAAAACCAACTAGTCACTCTTATGGTCACTAGTACTTATATTTTATTACTAGTTGCTATTCCAACAGTTACTAGTAACTATTTTAGTTGTACTAGTCAAAATGTATTCGGTACTAGTACTTATTTATTAGATACTAGTAACTATTCCAACTGTTACTAGTAAATATTACCATGTGTCTAGTAACAGTTTAGCCATAGAATCCCATGGGGCTGGGTCTCAGATGTTACATATTTGCCTCCGACTGGTATCTATTCCCATTGTTACTAGTGTCTAGTAACAAGTATTTTAATTTACTAGTCACTATTAACTATTAACTAGTACTTATTCATGAGTGACTAGTACCTTTTTGTGCTGTTACTAGTAACATTAAAAATTTTCATTTTAAATTAAACTATTAACGAGCCGTTCTGTCTGGTAATTTCTCATGACGGGTGTGTATATATATATATATATATATATAATCCCAGAACGCAAATACTTCATTTATTCAGCCACTGTAAATATACAATATTTTCATGTTTATTTATTCCTATTTCCACACCCTACCAGGATATGCCGACTGCCCGTTGTGTAAAAGTGTAAAAGCCGTATATTCCAGGTTCTACTAAAAGAAAAAAGCCCATAAAACGGTTTTCCTGACTGTTTACTGAGTCACTGGAAACCAGTCCAATGCTGCGAGCACACTTGGGCATTAAAGCTCTATTCTGATTCTTTACACAAAAAAAGTTTGCAATTGCCAAGAATCTTACCGTCCCAAATATGATGGAACAGATATCATTTAAAATGCACCTGGGAGGGAAGATTAGCGGACAATGAAACGTGGTCGATTTTGACCAATTGCATTCGGTTGAAAATCACTGTTTACTTTACATTTATTGGTAAGGCACAAAAATTATGGAATATAATTCGTAACATGTTACGAAACAAAGTTTGGAAACTCAAAAGTTACAAATACCCAAGAATAGTACAAAAATCCAGAAAAAGCACATTTTGTGCAAACATGACCCTACAGCTGCCAGGATCTTTATTAAACAAGACAATTAATAATTTACATTAATTCCAACAGTGAAACAAAAATATATATTACTTCTCTCCTAAAACAAGAATATTTGTATTGCTCCAGAATATTGACAAGTAATATTTTTGTACCACTTCCAAAAACTCCTGATAAATATCTGGATATATGATGTTGTATAGAATATACCCTACAGTGTGGAAAGCCCTACTAGAACTAAATTACACATCAGTTATTTATCACTTATGCTGAGTTTGTTTTTGCCCTATACTGTTTTTTTCTGTCTGTGTTTGTGAAAAGAATATCTCAAAATTCATTGGACAGGTAGATAGGAGGTTAAGACAGGATCTTTTGAAACCACCAGTGATGAATTTAAAATATTGGTGATAAAATATTGCAATATCAATATTGCAATTTGTATTGGAATTGGCCAAATAGATTCCTTGTTTTGTTTTTTTAATGCAGACATTAATGGGAACCAATAATAATGCAGTGAAACATGATCTAAATAGGCATGACAATCATTTATATGCAAATTAGTGATTAGAAATATTATTTGAAAACAATATTTAAAGCGTGCATTAACAAGGATGCTCTCTAAGTGATAGGTAACATCTTTTTATGTTTTTGATGTTATTTTGAATTTACCGGTTACATTTTCATTCAATAAACATTATTTTCATCCATTCCCCATCACTGGGTATGAACTACATTCTCCTGTTTCAACCCAAGTTGAAATCAGTTGGCTTCTCTCCCGCTAACATTTCACTGCCACATAAATGCATTCTGGGATATGTTTACCTCCACAGAACTGCATGTTAGGAGATGCTTTCTGCAAAGTCAGCCTCGCATCCAAAATGTACTGTCGTCTATGCGAGTAAAAAGAATAATGGCTTCTCGTGCACACTACATTGTCATATAGCCGCCTTTGTTTATAGTGTTAAGGCAATGTCATTTGCCTTTACGAATCTTCTCAATCGGAGATGAACTCGCTGAGCCGACTGACAACTTGAAAAAGGTACATGGAAGCATTTCTATATTTATTCTACGGTGTTAGAAAGCCGTAAACTGTCTGATTTTGCATTTTGGTATGATAAAAATCGACAACATCGTGGGTAATTCAAAGATGATGAGGCCAAACATTAACGATTCTCAACGATGCCTTCAGGGTTAAGGAAACCATACATATACCATATTATTAAATCATTAAGACGGTGAGTACAGTAAAGATCCCTCGAACACAGTATCAAGGCAGGAGACGTGACGTACTCCTAATCAACATTGTTCACTTTTTTCCTCACCCATTATGATCAGACAAGTAAAAATACTATATTAAAAACACCTTCACCAAATAATACAAATAAAAGCAATTATTTAAAGTTTTGCAAAATGTGCAGTAGTCAGAAGCTGCCCCATGGTAGTCCAGACCGAGTGCCCCAGTGAAACATTCAGAAACGGGCAGACCTCAATATGCTTCACACTCTCCAAACATCAACAACTAGCCCCGACACTGGACTCTGCTGATGTCTGGCAGCAGAGTCCTACGCGCCATCAACCAATCTGACGTAACATTTATTCACAAATTGATGAGTTCATGTCATGGCGGGTGACCAGAGTCTAGTCAAAAGTTCGGAAAAATCAACAACAATTACACTCCCTAAACCGCTACTTCCTATGTATGATACCTTCTTGGGCGCTCAGATCAGCCGTACCAACCCGGCAGAGAGCAGAGTCCCGTCTCGGGGCTAAACAACTGTTTAGGCCGTTTCACCGGCCCGTGGCTCACAGTAGAGTGGACGGGGAATTTTCCATACACAATTAGTTACACCGTACAACAGGAACAATTTAAAAACAAAGAAAAGTGCAGTGTTGCGATCTAAAATTACATTGTCGATATAAAACGAAAATCAACAATTAAAAGGCAAACTTTGAGGCACTGGTATAGGATTACTTCAATATTCACGTCAAAGCCTGGAAAAGATGCCATCGCCGCAGTGGTTTCCGTGGGGAAGCCGAGCCCAGAGGATCACTGTTGTTTTGGAGCGAGCCATTTGTGCTGCTTATTTGGCATCACATTTTGGCTTTTTAAGATCATAACCACAATTGTATACCCTCCATCCCCAGCTCAACCTGCTGTAAACCTTTTGTTTTCACAGTGTCTTTAAATAAAGCTGGAAAGAGACACGCCCATTTTGGCATCATCCTTAGCTGATCAAGAATGCCATAGATCCAGAAAAGTATCCCAAACCATTTTGTTTTGGTCCTAAAACAGGTCTGGGTGGAAGAACAGCTGGTTAGAGATAGTTTGGTTTAGTAATGATGTCAAATAGCTGTCTAATACATTATCACCCTGCTAAGTATGCCTTTGAGATTTAATTTAAAATAAAATAATTAGCATGACTATGGCCGCAATGGTTTCAATTTCCCCTACGGGGAAAATGTTGTGTTTAGATGTGTGTGTGTGTGTGTGTGTGTGCGCGCGCGTGGTACATACACACGTAGGAATTTACCACTCTGCTCCAGATTCTCATTGTGCTTAAATGTAATCCAATGCGACAAATGTTAAAGCCTTAAAAAAAAACATTAAATCTCATTTTGTATACGGGGAAATTTGCAATGTAGTCTCATGCATTGTTTTGAATAACAGAATATCACATTTATTTAAAACTATTTCTTGCAATTGCTGCGGTACATCCAAAGTGTAGCATTGGATACAGCAGGTTGCCAGAAGGAAGAGGTGCAACATCCAGTTTCTATTCTCAAGAAGAGGTTCGCCAGAACAGAAATAAAACCCTCAAAAACCTGATAATATGCAGTTTGCAACCATTTTTTGGTTAACATAAAACCGGGTTGACTGTGTGTTGCTGTGAGTTTCCCATTTTCAAAAAAAAGCTTTAACACGTTTTTTATGGCTTAAACATCAGCCCCAGTGGACTGTATTCAAGTACAGTGAGACGCAGCAGCAGAGTAATAGTAAAGCCTTCAGCGAGGCTGCAGTTATAAATGCTGGGAACCAACATTTTAATAAGGCCTGAGTTGAAAAATGGCAAATCTGTCCTTTAAGTATGTCTATTGTACTCACTCTTAACTTATGATTGAAATAGTGCAAATAATACAAAATAGTGTATTAAATGAAATCAGGTGCAAGATTTCTCTATCCATACCAAGACAGCTTTTGTTTTCAGTGATTATTGCAAGGAGCCCAATATTCAAACTTCATAAGTAATTTCTCCATCATATCTACTGGATAATAATTAACATTATCTGGAAGGACGTCTTGTGGTCACAGCATTCCTATCTGCCTGTCACATCAACCGCTTCGCCTTCCGGTTGCCTCTCTGAGGAGGCTGCTTCGACCTCCTCTCGATACTCATGGGACTCCCCGGTCTGGTCTGATGCCACGTCAACGTCACCGGGACGCTCCTCTTCATTCAGAGCGTCAATGGCAGCGGCGTCAAACCCCTCCCCTGCAGTGTCTCCGCCCTCTTTGGCGTGGTCTGTCGTGGGAGACATATCGGGGTCTACATGTTTAGAGCGCCGGAAGAACTTTGAACCTATTGTAAGAAAACAAATACCAACAAAAAACGATTATTCATTTGATCTAAAAGACGGGAAGCCAATGGCAAAATGAATGAAGCCGATAGCGAGTGGGTCCAACAGTGGCAGGATCGAGTGGTGCGTGTGTTGAAAACTACCTTGCGGGCCCCTGGCCGGTGTGGTGGGAGTGTCCGGGAGGTGAAGCTTGCTTATTTGGACTTTAGTCGAGTAGGTTGGCTCAGTGGAATCTAAGGAACCTACAGTGAACACACAGGAAGACAGCTTTGACGCTTTGTGACGTTATGGACTCAACGTTCGCAGAATTAGAGACACAACACGCCGACACCTTTATGACAATCATGGTGATTTCAAGCACGTCTCCCTTTCCGGCACACTCATACATTTCATAAGATCTGTAAGACAAGGGAGAATAAAATCTTGGAGCTGCTGAATGCCTGTATACCACCATACAAATGGGCTGCATCTTATACAGCGTTTATCCACATCGTGCAACCACTCAAAGTGCTTTAAAATATACATACATTCACCCATTCACACACACATTGATAGCGGCGGCAACCGTGCAAGGCGAACACCTGCTGTTAAAGGCTTTATCAACTGGCCACGGGGCCAGGGCTTATGTGTAGTCCTGAAATGCTCCCTATCCCCAGTGTTCTTAACCAATGAATACAAGATGGTAGAAGATGATGGAAGATGGCAAGTGTAACAGAATAAAAAGAGATAATGTCATAGCGTACCTGCAGCCAAGTTAAAGGTTCTGCCCTTCACAGAGCTCTGGACAGGTGAAAGCCAGTTTAATACAGAACTGACCACGGGTAGCTGCCTCAACAGTCCCTGAGATATAGAAAGGGATTTCAACGTGTTAAATTAATCATGTAATTAAACATGTCACCACATACAGTACATATACATGCATGCGCACGCAGCCACAAGCACACTCGAGGTTTTAGGGCTGATCTGCCCTCCAAAGACTCCAACTCGAGTCTAGAATTTACTACTTTGGTTCCAGGTTGGGTCTATTTATATATCAATGGAGCTAGGGTCTGTGTAAATACAAATTACAATTTTACTTAGACTCTAGAACAGTCTACAACACAAGAGCTACACATGCAACATTTTAAAGTCACACTGTGACAATTGTGCTCAAATAATTGTTCTTGCCGTAATTGCTCATTACAAACAATATTTATTGATTCAGCCCTTAAACGCACTCATGAGTTCCCATTAATGTAATGTATGTGGATTTGATGCAAGCACTCTACAAATGCTTGGACCAACCGGCAATCAACTAATCCGGTTTTTGACAAGATAGCCATGGATGCTTTAAAGTGTAGGTGCAGCTATTTGGAACCGTAAAGACCTCTACTGCATATACACATACACACCTCGTCCAGGATTTTTTGCTCATTGTCCTTCTGCAGCTGGAGTTCTGCTTCCTGAATGCCTCTCCGCACCACCTCGGTCATATTCTCGAATAACTACACAAGAGGTAAAAACACATCGCATCACATTAGCAGGTTGGCAAGTTCAGCTGAACAAAATTAAAATTACTCCCTTTTCGGTATCTTGCCTTCATGACTCCATTGACTCCGTCAACCCCCCTCTACACCTGGCATTATGATCAGTCAATCCGGATGAATTAATTATTAATACTACACTCAGTGTGCACTTTTGTCCACATTCAGTCCGCATTGAGATCTGATTGGATTGCCCAGTGCAGAATTCAAATCGGCGTGCACGTCACCTCCGATGAATTTCTGCCTATGTAGTTCTTTGCGTGTGGAGTGAAAACGCACATATATACATACATACGTTTTAATGTATTTTCTGTCTATTGCCAACATTTGTTGTTCAGAATATGAATTGTTCCGAATTCAAATGTATACAAGTGATATGTCTAAACCTCCATTGTGCATTTTATAAGGAATCACAAAACATTGAACTGAAAAAATAAATATTTACTGCTGCTGTTAAACCAACATTACCTTGCTATTCTCCTCAACTTCTCTTCCCAGGGCAGCCATTGTATGCAATAACTCAGAGACATTAAGGTCTTCTATCACCATGCCAACAAATACACAGTCATTAACTGTCTCGAACTCAGGGCCTGGAGAAGCGCCGGGGGTTGAGTTGGGTTGGGGATAGGTGGGGTGAGGTGAGGAAGAGAGAGAGAGTTAAAAAAAAGATTTAAAAAAAGTAAAAAGATCCCAAAATCTGTTGAAATCTTTCAAAGTTATTGAATGTATGAAATTCTAAAATAAATTGCAGTTGAACCTCAATATTCTCTCACCAGTGGAAAAGTTGATGTCGGTTTCCAGCTCTTGCAATCTTTTAATTAACTCAGAGTTAATTTTATTCACCTCCTGCGTTTTCTTGTCCCCCAACATCTCGCCACACTGTGGGTTATACCTAAAGACAGTCAAATAAAACAATGTATTTACTTGTGTACTCACAAATTAATCACATACTTTTCTGTGATAAATCACATTATTGTATTTTTTGACAATACGGCAAGGTGAAACCTTTTTTTGGGGCGCCCCAAAAGTCAAACTTTATTTCACATGCCACACCCGAACCCCCGTGCCACCGGCGAGGCCAGGGCCCGGACGTGTTCACACACCGTGGCTGTGGCTGCATTGCACTCCACACGAAGAGGCGCACGCTCCTGGCAGCACTCAATCATCCCTTTTATGACGGGCCCCCCCGCTGCGTCCCCGCCCCCCAGAGATCTGAAGGAGTGTTTAGCGAACACCCCCAGCTGGCTGCTCAACCCTTATGCGAGCGCGATGCCAGGTGGCGTCTCCTCTGTGTGACGTCGCCGGAGAAAGCTGCAGCTCTAAACGCAGAAATAGCAGTTCTCCTCAGCAAGGGAGCCGTGACAGTGGTGTCCACAGAGCTTCGGAACAGAGGGTTTTACTTCCTGCACTTCCTGGTTCCAAAGCGTACTGGGGTCCGATCCTGGATCTACGCATACTGAATCGCCGCATAGCGTCACGGCCATTTCGACTGCTCACCGTGAAGGTGTTGCTGCGGGCGGTCCATGAGGGCGATTTCTGCGCAAGCATCAACCTAAAGGACGCCTAAGTCCCGATAGCGCCGAAACACAGGAGATTCCTCCGTTTCGGCTTTTAGGGGGTATGAGTACACCAGGGTACCGTTCGGCTACAAGCTCGCTCCGCATGCGTTTTCCCGCTGCGTTGAGACGGCACTGTTGCCGCCGCATCGTCAAGGTGACAGAATCCTGACTTATCCCGACGGCTTCCTGATCCTAGCTCCCTCCGTGGAACTAGCGGTGGCTCACACCAGGCTCCTGATCGCTCACCTCACAGACTTTGGGTTCGCGATAAACGGGGAGAAGAGCACTCCCATACCCAGCCAGCAGGTGACCTAACTGCAGTTAAGACGCCGTGCAGGTGAGGGCCTGGCTGTCCGAACCACGGAGAGCAGACATCGTGTCCGTCCTCATGCGTGTCCGGGTGGGCCACATGACGGCACCGACCATCATGAAGCTGCTCAGGCTGCTGGCAGCAGCCCACGCGGTAGTGCCATTGGGCCTCCTCCACATGCCCAATATCCAACGATGGTTTGGAGGGCTCCGGTGGAACCCGGTGCACCACAGAATGCAGTTGTTGGTTGTGTCACAATCACTTGACAGGGATCTGGCCTAATGGAGAGATCCCCAGACCCTCACACGGGGCGTGCGTCTGGGTCGACTTTTACGCACAGGTTCTCACGGACACCTCCCTGACGGGATGGGGCGGGACCTGTCCCAGTCAGGCGGTAGGTCTGGAGTTAAGCGTTCACAACTCATAATGAACACAATGAACAAATAAATGCTGAGTGATTTGTATCTGTAAATGTCTATCTGTGCCTCTAATTTACAACTCAAATATCATCATCCGTAGGTCAACATAGGATCTTTAAATGGAAATATATTTGTTAATCTCCACCTATTCGTGTGGATCCTTTTGAAACAGTTCTGCCGCGCCGTGTGACACACAGGATTCGTGATACTTGTACAAGGAAGGAAGACCCAGCGCATTCCAGTAGATGGCGGTAATGCAACATTTATGGCTGCCAGGCAACCACTGTTAACACAGCAGTAGAAGAAAGACTGGCACTGGTTGCCTGAAGCGCATGGTACCATGTAGGAGTCCTCTCTCATTATGTTTTTTTTAAATCACACTATATATTATGAAAAGTCACTGACCATCCCGGGGCATTGTGGAGCAGACCACGTTGCAGCGTCGCATCTCGGGGACTTTATTACCTTAATAACATTCTTAGTAGTAAAATTAAAATTTAATATTTATATATTTAATATATCACACTTTCATTTCTAATAGGATTGTGTAACGCGCTGGGGCTCCAAGTATGCGATGACAGCAAGGATCCTAGAACAGCTACCTGCCATTAGAAGGGTTTTTGCTGATGACAGGAGCCGGCGCCATCTACCAACCTTAACATGGCATATCATCTCTACTGCCGCTGCTGCAGTTTATGAAAGATGCGCTCAAGGAAAAATAAACAGATGTGAAGTTGACGGCAAAAATCAAACAGGGAATTTTGGAGCAGCACCAGAACACCCTTCAGTTAAGGCGCACAGCCACCCTCCTAGACCCGCGGTATAAGGCCAAACACATAAATGCTGCCAATCTAGACTACATCAGCTTTGATGGTGTCTAGCTGGCTCGCCTCCACTTCTGCCCTCTCTGCTGAAGATCTTACACGGGTGTACAAGGTTGAGTCGTCAGCCTACAGGTGTAGCTCATTCTCACAGACATCAACCAGGTCGTCAATGAAGATGGAGAATAGGAGGGGACCGAGAATTGAGCCTTGTGGTATTGAAGAGTTGATGGAGCGGGGTTCCGAGGCCTGGTCTGACAGGACAACTCTGATGGATCTGTTGGAAAGGTAGCTCTGGAGCCAGCAGTGTCCCTGACAACCCTTTGGAGTGCAGTTTGGCTATCAGTCCATGGTGCCAAACTTTGTCAAATGCCCCCTGGTTAATGGCATTGATAAACAAAATACCTTTAATTACCTTTCCTATTTCACAAACAGGAAATGAATTCAAAATTAAAATTACCAAAATGATTAGCCACTGGTGAGAGCAATGCCAAGAACCCTTTTTTCTGCATTTCTGTATAATAGGAATGGCAGAAATAACAAATACATCCAGCTAGACTTCCGGGTGCGCCGCAAGATGGTCGCACTAGGCAGAGCTCCGTCAGCAACTCGTAGTTTTGTTAGTTTTGTGTTGTTTGTTCTTATTTTTGCACGTACTGCACTGTCACTCTTGCAGTATGAACGACAAGCGCTCTTAGACATTCGTTCGTTCATTCGTTCGACACTCAATTCGGACTTTTTTACGAGCGATAATCACCGGAGCGCATGCTGCGATCCCTTCGTCCTGCCGCCGCTGTGTTTCCCAATACGCCGATGGAGGAGGAAGAGAAGAGGCAAGCGTGCCGGAATTCTATGCAGATCTCGGACGAGATACCATAATCAGCCGCTACCGACCATTTTACTGGCTAATGTTCAATCTCTGGATAATAAAATGGACCATCAACACGCACGGATTAACCTCCAGAGGGACATCGCGAACTGCTGTGTGATGGAGTTCACGGAGACCTGGCTGGACCCCGCGGCTGGATTTTCCATCCACCGGCACGACAGAACGACGGAGTCATGTAAAGGCAGAGGCGGGGGGGTCTGCATTATGGTTAACTCTCGCTGGGGCTCGGATATAGCGGTACTTTCAAAACACTGCTCTCCGGACCTGGAGCTCTTAACTATAAAAGTCCGACCCTTCTACCTCCCGAGGGAATTCAGCTCCG
>OMKR01100551.1:0-11010 GCA_900302355.1 Cyttopsis rosea
GAGGGGGCAGGGAAACAATAAAGAGCAACACGAGAAGGAGAAATAAATATAAGATGGGTTTAAGAAAAGGCAAGTCCCTTTTTTAAATTTAAATATAAAGTCGTTTGGGGGGGTTACTGTAATTGTTTGATCTATCTCAGCCTCCAATTATTTACACTTAGTCATCAAGGAAAATGATGTGTCTCATTCTGGCTCATTAAAACTATTCCTGAGGCCTGCACTACGAGGCAGGATATGGGGTCAGCGAGGTTTAACCCTGGGTTTTCAGTGTCGCCATGGTAACTTATGCTGCACGCCTAACCTGCTCCGGAGCAGGTTATGTTCGAGATAACATACCGACCAATCAATTTTCTTGTAAAATGGCATCACCATTCCCAGAAGATCCCGTGGACCTCGGTGCACGAATCGTGAGAGGGTCTCTGAGAGAGACGTCTTAGACAGTGTAGACAGGCTGCCGCAGACGCGACTTGAGGAATTAGATCCAAATCACCACCGGGGTGGTTGTGCATGTCTTGATACGCGTTATTTTTGTATAAATAAATAAAATAAAATAAATAAATAAATAATATCCGGGGCTATTTTAGATTGGGGGCTATTCATAAAACATTGGGGGCTGTCGGCAATCTTTTGCCAGCTTTCCTTCCTGACTTTGGCAGTGGCAACTGTGTTGCTTTTAGCCTGGATTACATTTTTTTCAAGTCTTCATATTTGTTTAATACTATACTTTGCTCCTCTTGTGTAAAATATGTGGCTCTGGTAGACTTGTCCATGGTTGCGATTTGGTCATATGGTGCAAACACCGCCCTTTTTACGTGAACGTGCTCTTAGCGAGATTGGGAAAACCTGGGTTGACTGAATGAGTTGATAATCACCATCGTGATTTTGTGGGGAATAATTATTATTATTTATTATTATTTATTATTATTTATTATTATTTATTATTATTTATTATTATTTATTATTATTATTATTATTATTATTATTATTATTATTATTATTAATAATAAATATTTTTTGCAAGTCCATATCCAAACCTGGCTTGATTTGCATATGGTTGAAGCTTGGTTGATTATGCATTCAAACAGAAAGCCCGAAGTCCTTATTGTGGTTGTAACCTAAATTTCTCTATATTGTATATTGTACAGTGCCTTGTTTATCCTCTAGTTACTTTTTAGGATTCGTGTACATTGTAGAATTTCCTTGTTTATTGTTTTATTGTTAATTTTTAGGTTATATTTGAATGTTAATATTATATAATATTGTTAATAATTATGTTTATTGTATATTGCCACACGTTTATTGTTCATTGTTAATTTGCATATATTATTTCTTAGATGTATTGTATATTGCCATTTTCTTTCTATCTTTTTCTTATTACTTACTTATTGTAAATTTCTTATGTGAGCTGCTGTGACATTGAAATTAAACTATCTATCTATCTATCTATCTATCTATCTATCTATCTATCTATCTATCTATCTATCTATCTATCTATCTATGTGAATAATATCGTGAGACGATTCAAGAGGAGGTTAGTTAACAACCACACAAGTAAACTCCTCTGTAGGTGATGGACAAGACGACAAAAACAACATTAAGAACACGAGTCATTGGCACAAGGTATGAACATTGTATTGATATTTATGGGTATTCGTCCAGGCCTGGCACGCAGCCTCCGTCGCTAAGCGTCGCTAGCTCTATCTCCGCCTGCCAAGCGGCATCCCATAATTCACCCCATGCTCAACTAAAACCCATAAACACACACGGTTAGCTTCACTCTCAAAGACCTCATTTCGATCTACATTTATGGTTTGTTTGAAACCATCTGAGCTACTTTCACCTTGACTCTGCCCTTGTTTTGTACAAACACTGTAATTACACTAAAAAAAAGCACATATTGAAGTGAAGTTAATGAGACATTTGTTTTTGTTTTTTCCTCTTTTTCCTCATCATATCTATGGTATTTTCCCCCACTTGAGACCAGTTTTCTCTTTGTTTATGTGCCTCCTTTCTGTATCACACCATCTGCCTGGCAGCCTCGCTGTGTCTGGGCTGAAATGAACCGTGGGCAACAAATGAATTGAATCCATATGTTTATTTTGACTTGATTAATACTGCGTTGTCATATAAAGCGTTATTAGGCAGAAGGGTGGTGAACCAGCCCTGTACGTCGAGTGCGTAATAAGAATTGCACATTCATAATAATAACTGTGCATTACACATTTAGTAATAACATAGTAATAACTAATATGGTTATCATGCCTGTATTTTTGTATACATATTTTTTTATGTATTATCTATTATTACAAATTTTTATTCATCCTGTACATTATATCCATGAATATTCATTTATTATACCCACAGCCAATACTAGCAACCATACGGCCACTTAGCCCCAGCTATTGCCTTTTCATTTAATTCCCTAGGCATAGAATCACATTTTGTTCAATCTGCATATGTCAAAGTCAATTGCAATATTATACAAAGTCAAAGATTTTCTAAACCAAACGTCATTATACACCTTGTACTGTTCGTTTATACTTCCATACATAACCTACTGTGTGGAAGTGGGGAAATACATACAAAACAAACACGAATCCAATCTTCATCCTTCAAAAAAGAGCCATAAGAATTATGAATAAAGCCACTTATAGGGAAACAACAAACCCACTGTTTATCAAATTAAAAGCACTAACATTTAAAGATGTGGTTGACTTCAAAACGGTTCAAATTATGCATGAAGCTAAAAATAATTTATTACCCAACAGTATCCAAAGCTTGTTTCAAATGAGAGAAAATCAGCGTGAACTGAGGGGAACCTATGTATTCAAGAAACAATTAGTGAGGACTAACACCAAATATCACGGTATTACAGTCAAAGGAGTCACCTTATGGAACAATTGTAATGAGGAATTGAAAACATGTACATCATTAAATAAGCTCAAACTAACGTTTAAAAACAGCGTTCTAAATGGATAGAGGATGGGAGAGGCTTAGTATGCCAGGATGTGTAGGTCATCTTTTGTTGTTTCATTCTGATGATCGTGTTCTTGTTTTCTCTGAATGCTGAGTTTCGTTTGATTTGACGGAATCAATTGAGCTGCGTATTATAATAACTTGAGCTGAAAGCTTGAAAATGTATGTTTAACGTATATTTAACGATAAGTTCACACTTCCTTCCTACTCCTCTTCGGACATGTAATATGTATTTATGTTGTTCTTGTGATTTTGCTGTATGTCCGCAGTTTATTATATTGATTATTCTTGTTTTATTTAAGATATTTTTGTATTTAATTTGTTCGAATAAATAAATTAATAAAATTAATAAAATATGTATTTGTATATTTGCAATTTTTTTTGTCTTTTATTCTGCTATTTTGTTGTATATTTGGCTGGTTTTCAATATTTGGCTATTTTCTTTTAATTTGGCAATTTTGTATATTTGGCTATTTGTTTTATTTTTATTTGGCTATTTTTGTATATTTGGCTATTTCATTTTTCAAACTGTTAAGCTTAGTTTTTATACGAATTGTCTGTACAGCAATGCACCAACCCTTAGCACGACAAATTCCTTGTATATGTACAGTATATTCCTCGTATATGCGTATGCACCTATTTGATCCAGTCATTTAGCCTGGATCAAATAGTGTAAAAGCGTATTGAATGTTCCAGGGTCAAGGGTTATTTTGCGAGGTTTGTGACTCAGGTGTTATTTCTCGGGTGAAATGAGGATGTGCATGTGAAGGTTTAGCTTCAGTGTGAAAGAAGCGACAGAATCTGCAAAGGAAATTGGAAGCGTTGGAGTGGATGCAAACATGTACTGTAGGGCACATGCCACTGCAGATCAAGCATGACAGAAATACACGTGTGTGCTGAACTATAAAGCTGTGTTCCTTGAAGTGTGTGTGCATATGTACATACATATATACATGTGTCACAAGTGAAGGGGTGAAATCAGACAAGACTGTATGACTGTATGAAAAGGGTCAATGCTAAGATAAACTTGTGTTGTGTATGGGTGTCAAACCTTCAATTCAATTGTAATGATAATTATTCAAGATTCATTCGTTAACTTTTAACATGTTATTAGGCACTTCCTCATTTAGACACCGTGGTATATAAAGAATATAATGTGTTAATTTAAACATGTTACCTCAAAATGCTTACACTTTGTGTAAATGGAGAGCAATGCCAACTAAGCTAACATGTAAGAGAAGCAGTCAATGCTCTGCAATTAATATAAGTGGGTGATAATATATTTAGTCCCTTGAAAAAGTATTCATAAGGCAAAGCTGTTTTCACATTTCATTTTCTAGATTCTAGATATTAAATATATAAAAGTAGGATTTTATCGAACTGATCTCTAAAACATTGTACAAATGTAAAGCAGAAGTCCAAAACTTTTTTTTGGGCTTTGACCTTTGACCTCAACCTTTTTATCGATGATCTCGTCCTACAGTCTTACGAAAACTGGTGGATCACCTGTTTTCAATGAATGAATGAAGATACAGTACAGTACATAAGTCTTTTTTTGTGAGGTACAACATTTTAGAGATTTTCTACAAACCAAACCAAAATAAAGGCAAAAGAGCATTCAAATAAAATCTGGTATGTAATTATAAAGAAGCAGTCCATATAAAACTACAGCAACATGCCGAGGTCGCCAAACCAGAATGGCACTTAGAGGTTACTGTGACACCAACTATCCCTCAAAAGTCAGGGCCTAAGATTGAACATGATGTTCATGGTTCAACAATCTCAAGGCATTGCACCAAAAGGGCCTTCATGTATGAGTGGCAAGGAAGAAACCCTGTCTGAAAGTTATAATATGAATCCTTGCCTGTAAAAAATTTGCAAAACATCCATTGGAAAGTAGTGCAAAGATGTGGCTTGAGCCCTGAACTAAACCCCACCTGTGGCAAGACAAGGAGGAATGGGCAAATCTTGCTCCATCACGTTGTGCAAAATTAATAAACATACCCCAAAAGAGAGCTGTCAAAGCTGCTAGAGGTGGTTCAGCCAAGTACTAAACAAGGGGGATAATTACTTATTGACATTTACTCGTTGTGAACTTAGTTGTTGACATTTCAGTTTTCTTAATGTACTACATTTCTATAATTTTCTTTCTTCAAATAACAAATCCCAGTCAAGTTGATCAAAATCCCAGGTTGTGATCATTTATGTGAAAAGGAGTTGGGGGGGCTGAATACTTTTTCAATGTGTCTAGATAAAGCAGGTAAAAGTGACAGTCTCACTGAGGGTAAGACAGGTAAAGGTTACATTTGCATATGGAGCCACAGCTGTAATAATAATGCCTGAGGGTGAACACCCTCCCAGTAGACTGAGACCTGCTGTCCATTCAGCCACGAGAGGAGTTGTACGCTCTCAAGGCTGTTGAAATGGATGACCTCCTATATATTTCCCTGGAGTAATGTGGAGCAATCACTCTTTGGCTAAACACACTCTCTTGTGTATTGTCCATGATTGCAGTCGTCTGTCTAGCATTATTTTTTTTCTGGATGAGTCCAGGATGATTGCAATGACAGAGCCAGCCATCTTGATTACTGTAGCTCATTCAACTGGTTCCCACCTCGATGCCACTGTCCCAGCAAACAGCAGCATTAAAGATGCCACTGGTATCAATGCTTTGGTGGAAGATGTGCAGAAAGGATTCTGCACAAGCCAAAGGACCCATGTCTTCTCAGGAGGTACAATTGGCTATGGCCCCATCCTGTTAGGGGCCTTGGTGGTCTTTGTCTATTCCAATTTGTTGTCATCTTGAACTCACAGG
The DNA here is from genome assembly GCA_900302355.1 of Cyttopsis rosea. Taxonomy (NCBI): domain Eukaryota; kingdom Metazoa; phylum Chordata; class Actinopteri; order Zeiformes; family Parazenidae; genus Cyttopsis; species Cyttopsis rosea. The sequence continues at coordinate 5,792 of OMKR01100551.1, forward strand.
TATTATCACTTCCACATTAACCCCTTCAATTGCACACCCTGTGTTCCTTGTCACATCCATCGGTAATAAACCCAAATAAACCCCTTCATGAATTATTGAGAACCTCTACAGATGAAGTCACATGTATAGAGGGTGAAAATAAATGGGACTAGAACCCTGGGGAGACCCAGGGTTGCTCATCAAATGATCAGACCCACAGTTCTGAACAGCTTCACAAACTGTGGTCCACCAATCAGATAGTCCATTATCCAGGTCACCATAGTAGAGGCAGCCATCCACATTGATAGTTTATCCTTCAGCAGGAGGGCCTGGATTATTACACTGGAAAAGTCCAAGAACATGACTGTAGCAGTGCTGGCAGTCTTTCAGATGAGACTGTGCATTATTTAGCAGAGAGAGGGTGGCGTCCTCACATAGTAGGTGAACTGAAGAGGACCCAGTAGAAGTATTGGGCCTGAGGTGAACCAGAAGTCTTTCAAGAACTTTCATGAAGTGAGATGTTAAGAGAACATCTAGTCTAGAGTATTTCAAGGGACTCAAGCGCCCCTTCTTAAGCACAGGAACCAGCATAAAGTTATCCAGCATACTGGGAATATTTTTGTCCTGAACTCCACCCTACCCTGTATGAAGTTCCGTTATGTTGAAGGTTTAACTTGAAGAACTCAACTCCTTTGCTCAGGATTGAGGAACATGTCAAGATATATTAGCAATGGATGGAGTAATGTGATGTTACTCAACCTCAGCACTGCTTTTGATACTGTTGATCATAACCTACTGCTAGATCACCTTGACACCTGCATTGGCATTAGATGTTTGGCACTTTCCTGGTTTAGATCTTATCTTTCAGAGAGGACACACCGCATAATTCATGGCAATGTGACCTCTGATGACTGGAATGTTACTTGTGGGGTGCCGCAGGGATCGGTGCTTGGCCCTTTGTTGTTTAGTATCTATATGTTGCCACTTGGAGATATCATATGCAAATATGGCATTAGCTTTCATTGTTATGCTGATGATACCCAACTATACATGCCCTACTAACTAACCCACACAAATGTCGTACTCTAGAAGCGTGTCTTGCTGAAATAAAAGAGTGGATGTCTTGCTACTTCTTGCTTCTCAACTCTGAGAAAACTGAGATGCTGATTATTGGTCCTCCCAGACACAGGCACCTGTTCAATGATACCACTCTGGACTTTGACAACTGTACTATTACCCAAAGTAACTCAGCAAAGAATTTATCAGAGAATAAATTAGAAAGAAAAATGTAATTTATGAGTGATACAGAGACCTTAGTCCATACATTTGTAACATCCCACTTAGATAATTGTAATGTGTTACTCTCTGGCCTTCCGATGTCTAGTATTAAAAGCCTCCAGTTGTGGTAAGAATCTTGACTAGGACTAGAAAGTTTGACCATATTACCCCTATACTGGCCACCTTGCACTGGCTCCCAGTTCACCTTAGAGGTGACTTTAAGGGTTTGCTCCTTACCTATAAAACATTACACAATCTAGCACCATCCTATCTTACTGACTTAGTGGTACCTTATGTACCATCTCGAGCCTTACGCTCACAGCATGCTGGTCTTTTAGTGACTCCAAGAGTTATAAAGAAGTCCGTAGGCTCCGGAGCATTCTCACTCCAGGCCCCACTACTCTGGAACGCCCTAACAGTGGAAATCAGAGCTGCTACTTCTGTAGAAATTACATTTTTACAGCCTTGCGTTTGGTTACACAGCCGTCCTGTTAGCTTGCCTCCCACCCAGAATCCACCCCTTAGCACTTGTACTTGCCGTCTGTTTGTTGGCCCTCCGTATTCTGCCGCTCTCTCTCTCTCTCCTCCGTAGGTGCTTTCCAGATGTGGAGGAGAAGCCCTGGAGACGTCTACCTGACCTGGAGCCCTGTCTACCTGGTGTCTACCTGTGATGCTCTGCTCCAGCAAATGGACTCTTATACAGTCTAGCTTTAACATTGTATAGTACATATATGCATAGTATGTTGTCTATGTTGTGTTGTATTTGTATGATTCATACTATTAATGTTACCCACTCGGCATCCATTGCAGCCTTGACTTGACATATCATGCTCCTTATCAACATGTTATTATAGGTCTCTGAGGTCCCCACAACATGTCTTTGAAGTGTTTTGCTGAAAATACCACTCAAATTATTCATTCTAGCCATTCTAACCTGTGTCTCTATTCTTCCAGGCTCTGACAGGCTGATTCAGTGTGTCACCCCAGAAATGTTTCTCCCACTTCTGTATGAAGAAGATAAACATTCTGTGTGACAGCAAACTTGAACAGCATGTTTTAGGCCTTTCTTTTTTAGACTGAGGCAGAGCAATTTAAAAAAAACTCACTGGGTTGTCTTTTTTCAGTTTGTTTGTTAGTAGGCCCATCAGAGACCCAAATGAATGCAAGCACTGAGAAAGTGAGTTTTTCATAATATGTCCCCTTTAAGTCCAAAGACAACCTCCACACAATTAATCCATCATTTTCCACCAAAAATATCCCCAAAAGAGCAATTTGCATCACACTCAATGTCATACACCACCGTGTTACAACAAAAGAAGGAAAAATAAAGAGGCCATGAAAGAGAAAAGAAAGGATGATGCCACCTGTCACTGGATCTTTGAAACAGAAGCTCACGTCCCTCTCATTGTCTTTCTTGTCTTTCTTCTACCCCCACCATCCCCATCCACCTGTCCGGGCATTGTGGGAGCTCCAGACAAGATGGAGATCTGGCTCGTTCATCTCCAGCGTAAACAGGAGGCCGTTGCCCACAGTGACAGGTCTGTTGTCTCAGAGCTCAAGAGAATTACTGAGTTTGTGTGATCTGAGTGCCGTTTTGAGCCATTCCTTTGGGGTGTTTGTTTGCACGTTCACACACATACACAAGAAAAGGCAAGTGCATGCACAGACATGACAACGTGTGACAGAACAATAGCAGTCTGAGAAGAATTAAAACAGAAAGAAAGAGAAAAAATAGTTATAATGTTCTTTGGAAAGATTTTGATTGATCACTGAGGATCCATGAGGAATTAGGCCCTTAAAGTCCTGTAAAGCAAAAATAAATATGTGTTCTGAGTTTGTCACACTACAGAAAAATGTGTTATTAACCACACAGCCAAATTTTAATCGCTAGTGGCGGGTGAACGAAACGAGCCGGGTTACTTAAAACAGGGGTTCCCAAAAGATCGGATCTGATCGGAGCTGCGGAGCTTTTATATACAGATGTCTCTTGTTTCAAATGACGCCGTTGCCACAGTGAATATATAGATATATAGTGGTAAATACAGTCGGTGTAGTACGAACCTTCCACCACCAGATGGCACATGTGAGCAGACTCTCCAGACAGGCGGCTGCATTCTGGGTAGCGGGCGTAGCGCGCACAGCAGAAGGTCCGTGCGAAGATCAAATGCAAGATTTCTTACTGAGAGATGCTTGAACAAAATATAGGAAATTAACGGGCTTGATCCCTATGACAAGTTATATTTCCAGACGTGTTTTCCTGCCTTGTTTGATGTGTGAGCGCTTACTTCCAGTAATAGTAATAGTAATAGTAATAGTAATAGTAATAGTTTGTCTTTAATTTGTATCTCTACATTTTTCACTTGAAATGTCAGTACTTACAGATTTCATTGCCACTGCACTAATCAATATTGAGATATTGAATATTGACAATAAAGAGATTCAGAATCAGAGTAAGTTTCCATCATTTATTTCGGTAAGACGTGGTATGAATAACGCTGTTAATGCAGTCTACAAATAATAAACTAATAAATAACTAATAAAAGTACAGTTAAAAGTGACTTACTTACTGTGAAGTACAGTACAGTAATAGCATAATAAATAGTAACAATAAGGTAGAAAAAAAAGTTTGAGTTCATGTTGGTATTTGAGGAAGAAAATGCATAATGGTTTGATGGAGGAAAGGGATGTTTCAGAAATTTGGCTCTTGGGAAATTTGAATATATTAATGAATATATTTTGAATATTTTTTATTTGTGATTGATGTAGTTTTAGACCTATCACAGCGTGACTAGATTCGAACCGACATTGCTGCTGCAAGGCGAGTTCGAGTTGGTGTTTGAGGAAGACCCGTGGTTTCACCCACAGCCAGGGAGAGCGGAGGAAGCTGACGCAGACGTGCAGATGCATAACGGCGACATAGAGCGGCGGGTTCCGTGTCATATTTAGTCTATAAACTTTAATTTATTGAATAAAAATAATGAAATAAATTCATCTACAATCAAATCACTATTTTTATTGGTTGGAGAGGGAGGCGTGGAGCTGCTGGGCTGGGCTCCGCTGGAGTGTGTGCAGCAAGATGCACATTTCCTCAATTTCTCAATCCCTAACTTCTCTTATTTCACGTATTTCCAATTAAATTCTGGAGAAACTTTCTTTCCCTCTCTCCTGCCGTCCAAGTGGTCCGCAACATGGTGCCGCATACGGAGCTGTTAATGGTGAACAACGTTTCCTTTGTATAGATCAGTGGAGCCACATTAACTAAAAATATTTTCGCAAGAGCCATCACTGATCACAAAGCGCACTGCAAACAGAGCACGGGAATAGGTTGTCCAGCTTTCACATGGATTACGGTAGACGGCAAACCGGAAGTTACGTAGAGAAAGCGAGGAGCCGACACTACTGCGCATGTCTGCTGCGGCTGCAGTGACGGATCGCTGGAATATCGCATTTAAATAAAAACGTGGATTAATATAAAAGTTGTTTTTTCTATTTATTTATTATCACTACCAGGAAACAGATGTTTATAGATGTGTCAAGAAGTCACCAGAAGTCACTCCACCATTGATATACTACGGAACTAAATGGGGGTGTTTGTGGCCTGATTGTGATGATAGTGTTTCATGTAAATTAGGTTGTGCCGATTTGCCGACTTGGGGGTTCGGGCAGTGGCCATTCAAGGATTTTTAGACAATGTGATTTAGTGACAGACAGTGACGCGGATTTCACACCACAGAGTTTTTATGAATGAGATCAATTATGAGACTGGCGGCTGACCACCTTCAAATGTTAAAATGTTATAAGCAATTCTATTTTAAATAAAATATTTATAACAAAGAACAAAATCACTCCTGCTGCAAGATTCAATTTAAGATAATAATAATTGGTTATATTAAATAATTTAAAGAAAATATTTTTTATTTGTGATTGATGTAATTTTAGACCTATCACAGTGTCGCATCGTT